>JAVDPK010000125.1:92755-102970 GCA_034780415.1 Cichlasoma orientale | reverse complement strand
TTGCAACATACTAAATAAAATGAGCTAATAAACATATCCATTTGAGTTACCTTATCATAAATGCTTTGGGTTCTTCATACTCTAATCACTTAATTAAATAAACTCAATAGTTTGAGTTACAAAACTTAAATCAATTTGTGCAATCGGTTTCCCCAAACCATTTGAGTTAACTTGACTTGTCAGGTTTTACAGTGCAGTTATTAACGGAGAAAGTTCTTGATCTGTGAGCAACCTTTTACTTCGAATTGATTGCAATACATATTATATAGATACATACAGTATAGATACTGTATATAACCATTCTTGTTTGTTTTGGCTGGTAGCAGACTGGCAATCACCTGTGCAAGCTAATGTTACCTTACTTCCAAAAATAATGCTTCTTTATCAAATTTATATATTTTTATATATTTTATTTGGCAGATTTTTACATCAGTTGCCCTTCCTGACACAACCCCAAAGGGATTACTGTCTTGACCTGGTCTCAAACCAGGAGTAAACCAGGTGTAAACTAATAAGTAAAGTTAACACAGTGGGCAACTTTATTTTTCTTTTGCCTGCACTGGCTGTAGGACTCTCAGTTGTTGTCTCCAGGTTATCCCAGCAGAAGCCTCCATACTGTAAGTACCCACAGTCTTCCATATTAAAATGCCAGCTTTGCAACATTTACAGCGAAGGCAGGTAAATTTTTAAATAACCCATCCATGTGGAAACTTAAGTTAGGGGTTTTATCGATTTGACTGACAGATGTCCCAAACCAGGCAGCTAGTTAGTACCTACTCGGCTAGTCAAATAATGTCTTGTTGTGTGGTACAGCCTGTCCAGAAAGTTTGTCCTTCGGTGTTGGTGAGTTGTACTTAAAAAAATAATAATTATATATTAGGCTGTTACTTAGCACTAATTAGCAGATATGTGTGTCTGTGCATTGCACCCATTTGGTCTGTGGTGACATCTTGCTAACGAAGCTCGCTAGTTAGCTGATAAATTCAAGCTTTCATCCAAACATGGTAGCTTATGGCTTCAAAACCAAATTGAGAAAACAAACAAAACAAAAAACAAACAAGCAAAAACAAACAATAAAATGAAAAAAAAAAACAACTAACTAACTAAAGTTAACTGGTAGCTAAAACATTAATACTGAGGCTTCAAATTATGCAGCACAAAACCAATGGGTGATGCTATGTTAGCTATAGCCATGTTTTATACTAACTCTGTGGTGGTGGTGGTGGTTGGGGGTACATAAAACTGGCTCTTTTCTAGCTTTTGTAACTATCATATTTGTGAATTAAAGTATAGGTAGGTCAGCTGCAGGAGAGTCCCACCCTCCACTGAGGAAACTAATACACACAGTATAGGACTGCTGTTAGTGTACAGTATAGAAAGATGCACAATGCTTACAGTACAGACGTGCTATATAAAAATCTAAACCAAAGTGAACAAAAATCTGAGGGCTATAATAATTAAACAGTTTCACCACCATCATTATGCACAAGCCTAATCAATGGTCATTGCGCTTAAGGGGAGCTAAAGTGTTGTTAATGAATAGTTCCAATGAGCAGTGGGTTCTCTCTCTGTCTCTCTCTCTGTGTGTGTGTGTGTGTGTGTGTGTGTGTGTGTGTGGTTAGTGTTAATGTCTCTAATGAATAGATGTGGCACCCACAGTCTGTGGACACCTGCTACTACCATTAGTCCCAGAGAGCAAACTAATCATCCTGGCTTTCAAATCTGAGCAGGTGATTCAGTGTCCCTCAATTTCAAGGACCCTTCATTACACAGACCACCTGAGTGTTGAGTGATAATGCTTGTACTGATACGTCCTTCTAGAGGCTAAAATGGAAAAGCCCAGTTTATTGATTTCATTTATTTTTCTCCCCCTCAGAGATCTGATCGCCTCTAGGAGCAGCTTGAAACTTAGCGGCAGGATCTCTGCATACTTAAAGAAAAAAGGGAGAGTGGCAGGTTTGAGTTGGCAGTTGGCAGCTCAGAGAAGGAGGGTAACCCAGCCCCATACAAAATTACTGTATGCAACTAAATTATGTTTTATTATGTTGCCTACTGTAAAATAAAGTTCTATAGAATAGCGCTACAGTATTATTATACAGTAGCGCTGTATTATTACTGTATTATTATACTGTAGCATTGTATTATTACTGTATTATTATACTGTAGCACTGTATTATTACTGTATTATTACTTCTTCTGCGAATCTTTGTAGAGCCTATGACATAACCTACAGTATACAACTGTCCAACTCCATTGCCAGCATTCATACTTGTGCACGTTGCATTACGTGTTGATTATCTTGGGGTCAAGTTCTAAATAAATCAATGTTGTAATTATGTGGCATTTAAATAACTAGAAAAAATGTTTTATTTGGAAAGTATCTTGGCGTGCTTAAACATGGCACGACCTGTTGCGTCTGACCTCGTCCTTACCCTGGATTTTTCCCTTTCACTTCCCTTTCCAGGCTCACTGATTAAATCATCGTCACAACAATTTCAACAATCGATGCTCAGTGAATCCCAGTTCTTACCTGTTCCCATGGCTACTGGAAAGACAGAGAACACAGTGGGGCTGTTTTTATTCATTTAAACGTGGTCTTCTAAGTTTTTTATTAGCTCCAGTGCCGTGAAGGTATCACCAATCTTGATCTAAACGTGTAAAAATACACGTCTTCGTTTATTCTTTTGGGATCAAATGGATTAAAGGCAGAATGGCGCTCTGCAAGACTGCGAGAGACTGAGGGGCAGAGAGAGTGATGAAAGATGCAAAATAAACCTAAGTGAAGCTAGATGTGTAAAGATTGAGTGTTAGGGGTTACCAGTGTGATGGTTGCGCTGCAGGACTCAGCTGTGATTTGCTGATTTACAGGGCCTGAAGGACAGCCACGACCTTCCACCCACTCCGTCTCCATGGGCGACGCTACAGAGGAGACCTCGTCTCTTTTTCTTCCTCCGTCTCTTTCCTTCTACTTCTAATTCTTTATACCTCTGTTTTGCTCGCCATCTGTTTCTGCTCATTTTCTATCCGTGCTCCCTTTCTTGATCACTTTCTAAATCTGAATCTAAATCTGGCCACTAAATAACTAACCAACCTCCAGAAAGGTGAGTAGTGGTGAAACTCAAATATTCAGGGCACAGTTAGTCTTTCTGTACTGCTGTCTGCCTGCATGCACATGTGTACCCACCCATTCATTTCACTGGGCTATCCAGCTGCACTTCCCTTGTTTATAATGTGACTGAAATGTGTTATCAAAGGGCAGCAGGCCTCAGTGCACTGGCAGTAGCAATGGAGAAAAGGGAAGAAACTGCAAACAGGAAGCCTGCTTCCAGTAACCATTACATCAACCCGCATGCTCAAAACAGACACACACACACAAACACACGCACATACACATGCACACACTCGCTATCTGTCTGTCTACTTTTTTCTCTTTCCACACACTACCCTTTCATAATGTAAGAAGGCAGAAGCAACAGTTAGTGGTCACATGACTACAAGAGAGTTTCCTCAATTCGGAGTCAGCTCCAAGTAGAAATAGAAGTAGAGGCAAGTAGAGAGAGTGCAGCATGTGGAGCATTTTTTGTTTTTATATCAGTGTTTTAACAGAATAGTCTGAGAGAGAGTCTGAACTACAGGAGCAAAGGGGGGCGGGGAGGGAAGCTGTTGCCATGGCAACCGAAGCCGCGGCAGTCGTCATCATGAGGCTTCTTCTGCATTGTGTGTGTGTGTGTCTGTGGACACAGCGTGTGTGAGTTCACCCTCCTCTCTCCAGACAGGAGGTGAGGACATCCCCCTCTAACACTGTGCCAACAGAGAGAGGAAGAGAGCGAGAGCAGAGAGGGAGTCTGACTGAAACCCCATAATGCACCGCACGCTGCAGGGCTGAAGTCGTGCAGATTCATCAGTTTCTGTTCGAGGGGCTGTCTGCGAGCGCACTCGCACTCATACACCCAGACCGAGGCAAGAAAATTACACAGACATCCAGGCAGGTAAGACAGCTTTGCTCCGATCGTGCAGATAGCGATGAGTTTTTCAAGATTGTCTGTTTCTCTGTCCGCTGCTGCCAAGTGAGAGGAGAAGAGTGGCTCTATACAGATGCCAGGGTATCATTATTGCTTGACATGTTATGATTCTGACAACTTCCTTGCCTGTTGCTGGTGACTGCTGCCGAATTCTGTCTCCAAAAAAACCTGAAACTCGGTTTATTCAAAAGGAAGTGCACGTTTAATAGAGCAGAATCAAAATAGTTGATGTATTTTCATGTTAGTTTTGTCTGCTACTTGGCTTGGTATTTGCATATTCTTTTCCTTTCATCTATCAGATTTGTTTAACTGCAGCCGGTTTGAATATGCTGGGACGGTTTTACGTGTGCGTCTGTTAACAGAGTGCTGCTTAACATGATGAAACTTTCAGGAAATTACAAATTGTGTGATGGTGAACAGTCTATCATTTTATACTAAAGTTTTTTTAATTAGACAAAAATAATAATCTATTTAAAATGTAAAAGTTTTTAAGGCAATCTACTTTCCATGCCCTAAATGAAAATAGTGCACGCTGACCTGCAAAAGGGTGGCTTGTGTTTTTTTACAGGTCATTTTGTGGTTTAACAGTCGCAGAGCCTTGTGACCATATCTCTTGCACCAGAGCCTCGGGCAAACTGAAGAGCCCTATTGCAGCAGCTTAGTGCATGCACTCTTAAACTTTATTACCTCGGGACGCAACAGAGAAATTTCAAGTCTCCCCTCTGAGACTCAATGCGCAATCATGTTTTAAAATTGTTATGTAGAGACAAAAAAGACGATCAAAATAAAAGTAGTGATTTTGCGTTAAATGGTAATTCAAAAAGAACATGTTTTAAAAGTGAGTTGTACATATGGAACATCAAAATACAAGTTGGGACATCTTTTTAATAAAATACAGCTCAGTGTAGTTTTATTTATATGGCTCTTTATCGCAGAGTTATGACATAAGGAACATGTACTGTGTTTGTGTATCTTGCACCTGGTGGATATAAGGGCTGTTTTTGGTTCAATAGGCTATGCAAAAAGCTTTTGGTAAATAAAATGAAAAAAGAAAAGAAAAAAAAGAAGAAGCTATAACGCAGATCAGACAAAAACGTCTTTTGAATATTCAGTTTGTCTCCTTTTTAGCACGGGCAGAGAACCACTTCTCTGTGCTGTTCCACGGCAAAAATCCACCTGTCAAATATAAAATGGAAATGCTCCTCTTTTTCATTAAGCGTCTCCCACTATGATATCTGTGTTGCAGACTGCAGCGCCTTCACCTCTAAATCCTTTCTGTAATAATTCTGTGTCGGCGCTTAAATAAGCCACTTCAGGTTTGTTCATGTATGTGTGGCCTCATAGTTGCTTTGTTATGTGTGTTTTCTGCAGATACTCTAAATAGAAGAAAAAAAAAAGAAGAAAAAAAGTACAACTGAAGAATGCATGCCTGTCTTTAGTTAAAAGTGTGTGTGTGTGTGTGGGGGGGGGGGGGGGCTTGAAAAATAGTGGTTTGGCTCAAGCAGATCGTGAGAGTAAATCCAGCATTTCTCTGAATAACAGTGGTTATACCAGAACTATTTCAGTGGTGAGCTGGTGAGTTTAGGAGGTTTTTAAACAAATGATATTCTACTATTATGGTCTGTTATGAATCTCTGTGTTGAATGATTCCCACATTTTTAGTGAGGTCACGTTGGCAGGGCCTCAGAATACGTTTGTACACAGAGCTGTTCAGATTGAGGATGAACTTATGCAATGTCAAGTGTTTGCGCTTAGACCTTAGATGTTCAGCAACATACGAAAGATCTGCCACGAATGTTTTTATGTAGGACTTTCGATTCAGTAAAATCTGTAAAGGTCTGTAGTAGATCTTCTTTTGGTCTCAGCCCAGCCCTGGCTTTGCTCAGCAGCATGGCTCAACAGTGATATATGGATCCAGATCTGCTTGTCCCAGCTGTAATTGATGCTGTCTCTGGTGTTCTGCTTAAGATTTTCCCTCATTCCTGACTTTATTGATCGGGAACACAAGCCACACATGTTCATGGGTCCATGACCTCCTTTTGATATGATCAGCATGAGAGAGGATTAAAGGTGCAATGGCTCCTATTAGAAAGCAGTGACTCAAAAGACTTTTTTTAGTTTTCTCCTCCATACACAGACATCAGCAGAGCAGTGAGCAAGAACCTTAGTGTGCATTAAATTATCTGCAATTGCAGCAATTATCTGCAAGTCCAAAACCTTTCACTGTGCCTTGTTTCTTCATCACGGTGTTTAGCCCTTTTGACTATAAACCTGCCAGTGGAAAATACTTTTACTCAAGCAATTCTGTAGGACTTGTGTTTTACTTGATTATTTCCATTTTATACTACTTTGCGCTTTCACTTTGTCTCAGAGGGAACATGTGCTGTTGAAATTCATACCTTGGAACTGGTAATCAGAGGACAGCAGCTCCTAACAGCTAGTTTTCAGTCAGCTTTAACATTTGCATACTTATTACATTTTAAAGAACAAATAACAATGGCAGTACTGTAACACCAATATTCTGAGGTAAGAAATGCAGTTTTACGAATGAACTTTGAGTAGCTTTTTATAACACTGATCAATATTTTTCTATCAACAACAGGACAAGCTACAAGAGTAGTGTGAAACATGTCACCTCTAATGACAAATCCACAAAATAATTATCACCTGACCCTGCAGTTATAGACTTCCACTGTGGCATGTGTTTCTGTTTGGGTTGACTCTGACCACACTCTGCACTGGGCAGTTTCAAAAAAAACCTGTGCTGCACTACCCAGCCAGCAGCAAAGGGCAGTCAGATACTAGTTAAAGACTAAGACTTTGAAGAATAGAAAATACTAGTGAACACGGAATATTTTGCAGCTACAGAGATTTTTGGCAGTTGGGGACAGATCGAGTCAGCGTCAAGAAGAGATTGAATATGAAACCCACTGCCAAGTGACCAGAAGCAATTCAATTTCCTGATTTCTTACCAAAGTAACATTTTATCCATCAATCCGTCCATCCATCCATCCATCCATCCATCCATCCCAGCTTCAGAGGGCAAGAAGCAGAGTACACCCTAGACAGGCCACCAGTCTCGCTCAGGGCCAACACACGGAGACAAACAATCCTTTACACCCACGGTCCATTTAGAATCACAGATTAACCTAACCCCAGGCATGTCTTTGGACTGTGGGAGGAAGCCCCAGAGAACCCACGCAGACATGGGGAGAACATGCAGAAAGGCCCCAGCCTGGATTTGAACCCAGGACCTTCTTGCTGTGAGGCAACACTGCTAACCACCACATTTTTTTAAATTTATTTAAAAGGATAATTTTAACATTGTAGTACTGCCGCGTTGCCTGCAGAAACGTTGACGAGTGTTCTGAATGAGGTAGATGAGTAGTTACGTTCATGTACACCGTACACTATGTAGGCTTGCATAACTCCGACAGGGTAGTGGTATTTCAAATCAAACACGGCAAGTTGTGCACTTATTTGAAGTAACACTGCAGTATTTGGATGTGTCACATTAGCTGTTGTATTTTGTGGACATTTACAACTTGCTGAGCCTCTGAAACGCATTAAGTACTAAATTGTCCTGCCCTGAAAGTGACTATTTTATGCGCATTAACACCAAACGCTGTCACAACACATACAACATCAGTTGCTGATAGTGTTAGCTAGTTAGCAATGATGTAATTGCTGATGATGGTTGGTTGTCTCTCCCACGCTGCTTCATAATTAAGGCCAAGAAGTGTGCAGCATTCCACACTGAACATCCTCACTGTTGTAAGTACACTATTCCAGCATGCAATTGTCACTGTGAATGCTCTCATTAATAGACCTATTACAGACAATGCTTTTTCCAGTGCAAAACTGCTGTCAAGTCCTGTAATTTTTAAGTTCATCTGCATTATAGAAGATCACAGTGTAACATGTACACATTTGGAAACACCGCATCCCATTCCCAGTTGAGCATAGTCCTGTACTGTAAGTCAACTACAGGACCTTTTTTGGGCACAGAACGCTGACTTGCCATCTCTAAAATCTGAATTCCATATTACTGGTGTCTGTATTGTGTTGCTTTGACTCCATGAACGAACTGATAAATATTTATAGAAGCTGGAGCTAAACACTAACACTTAGAACAGCACAGAGATCCATCATAGGTGCTTTTGAAGGCGGGCCTTAGGCTGCGTTCAGTCAACACCTTTCACTTACTGTCTTACACAAACACACATGCACAAACAAATAATATACAGGATGAAATACTGCTGCTGCAAGTCTGTGATGTGGCTCTGAGTCATGCAGTAACACCCACCTGACACACACACACACACACACACACACACACACACCACCACCACCACATATTCACACATGCTCACACACATACACACATGCACCTGACGTAGTGTTTGATGGAGTTAGACGCCATGGCAACAGAGCTGTGACTCTTGCTGTCCTGTGAGTGGACTGAAACTGTGGAGGAGGGAGGAGAAAGCTAACAGCCAACACTGCTTCTCAAGTGCAGCTATTATTATTCCCAATCTCTCATTCCTTGCTTTTCCCTTTTCTTGCTTTTCACAGCAGCTATCTTTATGGTGCTTTTGTTGTTCTTCAAGACCGTTATAAAGGCTATGAAGTTCGAGAAAAAAACAAAACTCAACCGAGTGAGGCAGAAGAGAGGTCAGGAATCGTGTATTTTTGAAGCCATCGATTGCAAAACCTGACACATCATCAGAGGGAATTGCACTGATTCTCACAGCTGCAACCAGACAGCGCTCCGGATAGCGTCTTATTTGTTGACATATTATTTTTATCTCACCCTTCTCACTTGCTGCCTCTCCCTCTTTTAGTCACAAAACAAACTGCCCTAACTCTTCCTCTCTTTTTCAGGCTCGGCGTAGCCCTTCTTTGCAGTTTGTTTTCTCATTCTCTCTCTTTTTCTGGGAGCAGAGGGTGGTGGAGGAGGGGGCGTGCAGGTGGACAGGTCTCACAAACAGCATCTGTATAAGATTTACTGTTACAGATGGTGGAGAGACAGAGAGGGAGGTGTTGAAATAGTGCAGGTGAATTGCATTTTGGTCTCCGGTAGCATTTTCACGGTCTGATTGTCAGCATTTGTTAACATACACACATGCACACGACTGCACGCACTCTCTCTCACGGTGCGAAATTGAAGGAACGTGGCTGTTGACAGTAGAAGTTTGTCTGTTCCCCTGCGTTGCCCTCCCTCTCTCCTCCCCTCCCTCCTTTGCATACGATCCAAGCACGAGCTGTGAAAGGTTACTTGCAGCCTGCTGTGGATAAATTATGTGTGACATGTTTAGCTGTGCTGCCTTATATGGAGACTGGGGTATCTGAATACTATAAGGCTCTGCCAAGAAGGAAGGAAGGAGAGAGAGAGGGAAAGAAGAAAAGGAGGAGGAGAAGAAGGAGGAGGAAGGAAAAGAGGCAAGGGAGAGAGAAAGCAAAGGAAAAAGGAAGGAGGAGGGGGCAGTGGCAGAGGGAGTGAAAGAGAGGAGTGCCGTGAAGCAAGCATGAGGTTTTCGCTTTCCATTCTCCCCTCAGCAGCAGTCAGATGAGTCCATGCAGAGATACAGTAAGTCTTGCTGTTTACTCAGTTTGTGTGTGTGTGTGTGTGTGTGTGTGTGTGTGTGGGTTGTCTGCTACACTGTGTTGACAAGACCGAGTTGTCCATGCTTACTTTTTCTCCTTTGTTCTGCCATGTCGCTTTTGAAATTTTTGTTCACCATGTGGATGTTGAGTGTGTGATGTGTTGATGGGTGTTTGACTGAGTTTTATGAGTGGTTCTAAGTATGGGTTTGCATGTGTGTACATATGCAGATTGACACCGCGCTCCACTGCTAATGTGCGCCAGTTTGAGTTGCGACAGTTTAAATGTGGAAAAGAGCTGAGCAGACAAAAAGAATGGGGTAAGGTTAGTGTTTAATGTTCCGCAGAGTAGTTAGCACACACTCGTGCACAAAGACACGCACACGCTGACACACGTTGCCTTTGCTGGCAGATTACTCTCTGTCTTCCTTCTTGGATTGCAATAAAATCCTTGTTGTGTGAATGCTGCTGTTAACATTAAAGCTGAATATGCTTTCACGTTGATGGATACCTGAATAAAACACACACACACACACACACACACACACACACACACACACACACACACACACACACACACACACACACA
>JAVDPK010000125.1:36338-92655 GCA_034780415.1 Cichlasoma orientale | reverse complement strand
CACACACACACACACACACACACACACACACACACACACACACACACACACACACACACACACACACACACACGATTTACTCTTTCACACAAGAACAGTCCTACACTTCTGTATAATGGCAAGGCTACTGGTGTTTACAGTACAGCTGCCCTCAGGAAATGATCTAAGTGTTACTTAGACTGACACACAAATGCATTAACGCACGTGCAAAAAAGAAAAAAAAATCAGTTAAAATAATTGTATTTAATGTGAAATCTGCAGGCTGTAGAAATGGTTAAAATATGAACACAATTCACAGAGGGCTTAACTGTGTATCCATTAAGAAAAGTATATTAAACGCTGTTATATTTGCATCCAAATTTTCCAGAGTGGTTAGGAAATGGGGAGCAATTGTGATGAAATTATGATTATTACATGTGCATAAAAAGTATCCAAACTTCTTCACAACATGCGCATCTCATTTGCCACTCATTTACATACATTTTCCACACTGCACAAAAAGGGGTTGTGGTACACGATGTCTGTTCGGTGACATAGTGACAGGTGCAACCAAAGTGTCATGAGTTCCCCTGCACCTAAAGTTCTCTGTGAATGCACTTATCAAAAAGAAAGTAAAATATCAATTTATTAAAGGCTGCTGTTTTCAAATGCGGGAGCTGCTCGCTGCTGCTCACATTTAGGACTAAAGCTTCGCTTTCTGCAGCAGTAAAACCACAATAAAAGCACTGCGGTGGTTTACCAGTGAAAGACTTATTTCGATGCTGCGAGATGGCTTAGCCTTAATGGTATCGTGCTCCAGTGTCATGGCAGTTGAGAATGACTCGCAAAATTGAAAATTTAGGGGGAAAAAAGTAACGCTGCTTGAATGTTGATTGTACTTTGTGGGCGTCACACCTACTGATAGGTTTGGTGGTGAAAGTACAATGAGCACTTTATTTACCTGGTTGTTTTTTGTTGTTTTTTTTTTTGCAACAAGATTGATTGCCATATTTGAGCTCACATATGCATTGTCATTATTTACCAGGCTGATGCTGCTTGTTATCAGTCTTTATCTCAACACCTGCTCTGACAGTTTTACCTTCTTAAACTAGAAGATCTCTGCCTTTCTTTCTCTCTCAGCTTACAGCCTAATTCTCTCTTGCAGCTTTTTTTTTATGGCTCTCTCTTTGCTTCTTTTGCGGTGTCTGGCTCTGAGTCGGTTGAAAGAACTTCTCTGCAGATCAGAGCAGGCAGATCTACAAGGTCATTAGGGTATAGAACAGCAGAGTGCGGAGGCACTCGGATACATACTGAATTTCACAGCACGCCTAACTCTGACTGATCAGCTAGGTGTGTAAGACAAGAAGACACTAATAGAGGGGGAGCAAGAGACTGCTTGATTACCTACGTTTGTTAATTTTTGGTCATTTTAAAAATGTAGGAATGCCTCTTATTAATCTGTCCTCATTTCTCATCCTCCCCCCACCTTCTAGTTTCATCCACCAGCTCATCTGTCCTTTAGAAGTGATGTCATCTCCCTGCTGTCCTCAGCAGCCACGGGGCAGTCTGTCGAATGCAGATGAGCAGTGTGTTTGTTTGAAAAATCTAAAGTGTATGTGCATAATGACATGAGCACACCTCGCATTTGCATTATTCAGTTACCAGAAAATAAGAAAACGGGGTGGATGCTTTGATTAGGGTTGAAGCAAGAGAACGTGAGCGGAGATGAGTTTGAATCCCAAGCCTCAGAAATTCAACACAGAGCGTGTAAGTGGCAGATAGACAGCCACTCAGACAAATGGTTGGGGAAGTCCTACGAGGCCATTTGGCGAGTGGCAAAATCACAGTGAGTCAGTCAATGGTGTATGATTGCTGTTTTCCCT
Source organism: Cichlasoma orientale (assembly GCA_034780415.1). Taxonomy (NCBI): domain Eukaryota; kingdom Metazoa; phylum Chordata; class Actinopteri; order Cichliformes; family Cichlidae; genus Cichlasoma; species Cichlasoma orientale. The sequence goes on along the minus strand of JAVDPK010000125.1, from coordinate 90,793 downwards.
GCAGTCTGCAAAGCTGTCACCGGACTAATGCACACTAGTGGAAGATGTAATCTATAGTAAATACAGTTGGCTCCATGGAGGAGTCCTCTGTGATTTCCACAGATTAAGGTGTCAAAAGGAATCACTGGTCAGAGACAGCTGAAGAGTACAGATTATTCCCCCGTTTGGCCGATTGCTGATCTGATGACAAGTCAAGGATTTTGCACTTCATGTGTGGGTGTGGTGGTGATATTTTCCTTGGATAGCGTCCACTTCTTTGGTATTTCCTCATTCGTTCAAAAATGCCAGACTCTTGGATGTCGCAGAAGGTCAAATCATTAGCATTAATAATCTTCATCTATTTAACTTCATAATCTTTACAGCAATAATGTTATTAAGCTTTTCAGACTTTCGGTGTCTAATTGGTGATCATCTTTTTTTTCTATAAAGGATTTCCACAGCCAAGTTGTTCATAAATTATTCACATTTTGCTCTACCTATCGCACCTTTTGCTGTCTGAAACCTTTTTCTCACTCCTCTCCTCTCATTATTTGCAAAATATCGCTTATGTTTTCTCAGGCCATGACACCTGTGCCTCCCTTTTCTCTACCTGTCCTTCCATCTGTATGTCACTTTCCCTCGGTAGCTTCTCTATTAGAACTCTTGTATGCACCCGTCTGCCTGTATTGTCTTTCGAGGTTGACATGTGTCAGAGCAAAAGAGACATTGTTAAACTGAAAAGGAAAGACATCGAATATGTTTGTGCAGTTGCTGTTTTTCAAGTGTGATAATGCGTTTGAAATGACACATGCCAAAATGCCAAGTGAATTTAATATTTAGGCTTTTTTTTTCTCTCTTTTTTTTTTAAAGGGTACTTTTTCGTGGGCATCTGTCTTCCCCCTTTCCAGCCATTAAATCTATATCCCCTGGACATCTTCTTCTATCACTCACTGTCTCTATCTATCTTTCGGTCTGTGACTCTTTCTCTCATTCTCGGCATTTTCCAATCTTTCTCAATCTACCCTCCCACCCACACTTCTGCACACATATACTCATACACACACCTCCTCCATTGCTATTCCTGAGAGGAGCAGACTGGTCTGGCAGTGGGTTGGTTTATGTCCGTGAACTCAGTGACACCCTTGCTGCCGCTGCATCACACCACACTGGCATCGCCACAGCGAGGTAGCCACACTGCAGTGAAGGAGCAAGAAAATGTATACATCAACAAAGTGCATGTAATCTCCCTCTGTAACACACCGGGAGACATATCTTAACCATTAAATCTGTATGATCTCACACCCCAAGTCATATGAGTTGTGCTATAAGTGCCTCACCCCTTGTCTGTGCATGTCAGTCTTTTTAAACACTTGTGCTGATACCACAGTGCAGACGACAGCTTGCACACGTGCCACTTGACTGCCCCTTGTCGTCTCCCCTCCCCTTTGTTTGTATTACAGCTAAAGGAGGGAGTCGCAGACTGTGTTTAATGTGTGTGTGTGTGAATTAGAGAGAGCTCACAAGAGACAGTTGATGTTCAAATGCATACAGACAACTCATATGGTAGTGTCTTGATTAGAAATGCACTTGTTGACCTTCTGTTCATCACTACAATTGTGTTCCTTCTAGCTGATGCAGACCTGCTGTCTCATGGTTAATGTGTATGTGTCGCAAATTGGGCACCAGAATGAGGTATAAGATTACCCCGATGGTACAATCTGTCGAACCGTCATCATAACGGAGTATCATTCCACAATGAATAACACTCAGCCGAACACTGTCAGATCAAATCTCCAGCTTGCATGAGTGGGACCCATGTTTGCTTGACAGGGTTCATGTGTGAGCCATATAATTTCAGCTCTACCCCCCGGCAAGGTATTTGAGTTCATTTATGCATGGCCAAGATGCCCATCACTGTTCCTTTAGCAGCTTGAGAGGTTGAGAGGAAACTAGGTTTTATTTTTTACTGCAGATTCACAAAGACCAAATTCAATATTTTTTTTGCCTAAAATAAAAGGGAAGCTAATGCAAAATCCATTATTCATTGTCACTATCATATTTGATGTTTTTTTGCATCACCTCCAACCAGTTGTGGCAGATGACTGCCGCTCCCTGAGCCTGGTTCTGTTTGAGGTTTCTTCCTGTTAAAAGGGAGTTTTTCCTTCCCACTGTCGCCAAGTGCTTGCTCATAGGAGGTTGTTTGATTGTTGGGGTTTTTCTGTATTGTTGTAGGGACTTTACCTTACAATATAAAGTGCCTTGAGGTGACTGTTTGTTGTGACTTAGCGCTATAAAAATAAAACTGAATTAAATTGTGTAGATGAAATTAGTTTCCTCTCTAATGAGGACTTTATGTAAATGTTAAATATAACCGGTATTCAGAAAACTAATTCCTCATCATGCAATATCCCAAAGCAGCTCAGTTAGCTCTTCAAGTGTGCTAACTCAATTCAATTCGATTCAGTTTTATTTACATAGCTCTAAATCACAACAAATAGTTGCCTCAAGGTGCATAAACATTATGTTTCACTTTTGCCCTACAGTGTGTCTGTTAATTGCATTATTGAAATTAATTTACATAATATGCATTGCATAACATTCTGCTCCATAAAATAATCAAAATGACTTTTGAAACCACTTGAATGGATCTGAGTTAAAATCTCCATCTTATCTGCACAAAAGAAGAAAAAGATGGATATTTTACATTTCCTTGGCATAGGGTATCATATTTTATTTGGTCTTTTCTAGTTGAAAAAATGGCCTCTGAGCTGATATCAGCAGTGTGATACAGTTGTTAATAGTGCTATAAAGATTAATAAGTGTGCAGGCCCTGGTTTAACTAGACATATTGCATAAACTCACAGCACTTCTTGACAAAAGAAACTAATTTTGTACATTTAAATAGTGAAAAAGTTACTGTCTGTAAGGTATTCGGCATCATTTTTCATCAACTTTGAAGCTAGTGATGAGACTTAGTAGGAGGCATTTTATGAAATATTTGGGTGCATGCAGTAGCTAAAGGTACAGTATATGCATTGTCTCCTCCCTTTGCACTACCCCTGCTCCTAACCACTGTAGCCTCATTAATGGACAGCCCACTGCCCGTTCCGATGTCACAGTGTCATTTGAAAACTCTGCGTCTTTCCCTTACACCGCTATGATGAGTCTGGACCTGACACCATTAACCATTTTGTCCTTGCTTTAAGCGTGGTTTATCTAGTTGCCGTGGCGATGGTGACCTTGCAGCACATTACTGTAGTACTGCAGCATAAGGTGTTGTGTGAACAAGGAATTAGTATAGAGACAGCAAGAAGGAGAGATAGAGGAGGCTGAGACAGTGGGCGAATAAAACGAGGACAGCTACTATTAAAAGACTAGCCACATTCACAGAGTTGTTTATGTCACATGATACTCTGAGAGCAACTTAGCAGAAGGCGAGCAGATTTCTTTGAAGAATAAAGACTTGGGGAGAGAAAAAGCAGTAAAACACTGAAGCGTGCATGTGTAAAGAAAAAGAAAAGGAGAACAGGTGGAAATTAGAGTAAGACAAATGAAGAGGAATGAGAAATACTGAAATGGTATCACGGCAGGATGCCAGTCATGCTTTGAAAAGTCAGCTTTTTCCCCTCCCTGCTTTCCCCTTTGATTCCTCCTCTTGCGTACCTGCCAGTTCTCACCTTGATTTTCCCCTCTTAATACCAAACACCAACCTCTGCCTCTTACAGACTTGTACTAATTGCTTCTATTTGCCTCCCATCAATCCTTTTCCTGCTTCTATCCTTTTCCTGTCACCACCTTTGGTCTCCTTTACTCTATTTGTCTCTCACAGCCTCCCCACCCCATACGCGCTCTCCCTGATGTGCCTATCAGTATAAAGGGCAGCTCAGGTCGTTTATAGATGATATCCTGGTCAGCCGGTGATGCGGTGTAATATGAAGCGTCCAGCATCTGCTTTTTGCTGCTGCTGCAGTCAGCGCCCTTTAACCTCTCACATTACTGAATTTCCCCTCCCTTTTTTCCCATTCCTCGCCTCTTACACCACCAACTTCTGGCTTATTACTTGTAGTGTAAACTTAACGCACAATTAAATTTGAGCCCAAATATAAAAATTCCTGTTTCTAACCTGCCACATTCCCAACATCCTAAGGGAAAGAGCATAAAAATAAATAAATAAATCAGATTCTGAACTCTTGACTGAATTTGTAACACCTGAAGAATGTCTGAACCGTCAACTTACTGCCTAAACAAACAAGACCTTTCAAATGCTAGACAGCAATTCCAAAGGCACTTTAGCAGATCAGAGTTTACCTTGTGACTCTCTTGGGGAATTTTGTTTTCAAGCATATTATATTCTCTTAGATTGCGGCAAGCTTCTGTTTCTCAGTGAACTGCTATCATCCGTAGGAAATCAAACACGAAGGAACCTCCTTTCTACCCTTCTTTTCTGCACCTTCATTTTTTCATTTTCTGGAAGTCATTCAAGGTGAATAAATGACTCAGATCTTTGGCCTGTGTTCACAAAAATTTTCCTCATTCTTCCTCTTTTTGTCAGTTTATTAATCTCAGATGCAGGGCTGGATGTTGCTTCGGTTAATAGTGCAGTTCCATGTGTGTTATGCTTAATAGTGCAAATTAATATTTAAGTATGCAGCTGCATCAAAAACAAAACAAACAAAAAAACTACCGACATCATTATCAGCTGTTTTTTGGTTGACTTGCCATTTTGATCCAGACTTCCTAAACAGTTAATTTCCATGACATTTTGCATGGACATTTATGGCGCCCAGAGGACGAAACCTGCTGATTTCTCCAGACTTTTTCTATGGCAGAGCCTGTAGGGTGACATTTGCATTTTTAAGTGAACTGCCACAACTATTAGTTGATATTGATGTGCAGCTCAGCATGACTTACAATAAATTTGATGATCTTTTCATTTAGTGTCAGGCCACAATTTAATCCTCTTCTACTACCACTAGCTACTTAACATTCACCCTCCTATTAATCTCTATGCTACATATGAATCTGTACTGGAATCTTTCAGGTTTCTGTAGCCTACTTTGTGTTCTTCACATTTGACCAGGCTGTGGTTGCATGCAAATAAACACTATGTGTGGGGCGCAAATCAGGGATTGTATTTATTAAAATGCATCAGAAACCATCAGCTATGTTCTTACAAATATCTGACCTTTTATTAGCTTGTTGTCCTTTAGCTGCATTTGGAAACAATGACTAGTGGACAAAAATGGAAATCTTGGCCCAGAAATCTGGATAACAGAAAGCCACAAAAAAAAAAAAAAAATTGGCTGTTGTCCCCAGAGGCAAATAAGGCTGAGTAGCTCATTGGTTCACAGATTTCTCCTTAAGTTGAGGGCAATTTGAGAAGCATTACGTGCAGCGTCTCACAACCATAACACGACCATGAGTCCTATTTTGGTTTGAAAAAGTTGCCAAATCAGTGTTGGCTTTATAATCTTATAAAACTGTTGCAGAGGGACAGTGTTTCTGCAACAGGGGTGTGACTCTGGGCTAAATCAATGTGTTTTTCCTGGACAGTTGTCATAAACATGAAATAATCCAGAGTTGGGCCAAATGAATGGCACCATTTTACCAGATAGATTAGCACAAGATCAGATGGCTCTCTTTAAACGAGGAGATACGTGAACCCTGGTGACACTCGGCGTTACAGTCTGCTTTGTGCCGACCACAACATGTCAACAGCTGAGGTTGGTCCGGGATGAGACAGAATATTTCACCAGTATTTTATTCTTTTTAATGAAGTGTGTGTGCACGCATGTGTGTGTGTGTTTTACAGGTCTGTTTGGGGTTTGAAGGAATTGGGGTGTTAGACGTTTGTGGGTGCGTAACATCCCTAGATTTCTCCACCTCCCTCTCCTCTCCAACTTATTACTTTGGCTAGTTGATCTGATGGTGTAATAATATCTTCTGCCTCAGGCTATGGGAAATGGCCACATGCATTATTCACACATGCTAAGATGCTTATTGATGACTACTTTATTTATATATTTCCTCTGTGCCGGAGTCATTTCTCACATTTGTTACCTCTTAGTTTTAATCCTGTTTTGAGGTGAGAGTCGACTAAGGTGCCTCACTCCTTCTTCGGTGTGGAACTAGCACTAATAATGCATGTAAAAGTGAAGCCCCATTAAATTTATATTATTTTGTCAGAGCTGTTTCCTTATTACAGAATCCAGAGAAAACATAACTCTTAACTGAAAACTAGCATGCCATTGCCTTAGGACCCAAGGGTGAGTTTGTCTAATCAAATCCATGCATATTCTCAAGCTGTTTTCCTTTCTTTTAATTCATACTGCATTGTAAATGAAGCCGATTCTCTTTTATATGTAGAGAATATGGTAGAGTTCAGTGCAACTGAACTGTGGGTTTGTGCTCTGATCTCTCATTTCCTCTCTGCTTGGACCAAATAGAACAAGGCTTTTAACCAGGAGATGCAGGTTCATTGTCCATGTGGGAATACAGGTTTTGATGCACTACACTTATTAGTTCTATTGCGTTACTACTTTCAATTTCACTGCTTAGTTAGGTTTCAAAAAATTATCACTATTGTCCATTTTCTGGAGAGATCATGCTGTCCACAAGGACACTTTGTAAATTATAGTGATTATCAGACATTTATGCCTTTAATTTGTTAAAAGTAGTTAAAAACAAAACAAAACAATAAAAACAAAAAAAAAATTGAGATTGAGAATTTTTAATAGGCATTTGAAAAAACATTTGTAATGTGTACTAAAAGCACTGAAAGGAACACAATTACAGAATTATTATGGTTAATTGATAAGGTATGATTCTGCAGTGGCAGGGCTCAGGAACTCTTCTGGAAGCCATTATCAGTGAACATCATTTGGTGCTTCAACCACAAATACAAGTTAAAACACTGCCGCCTCCTTGGGACTAAAGTTCATTTCAGAAGGACAAAAGCAAAGAGAAAAAATGTCCTGAATGATACAGAATTTGGCACAACATATGCTGCTTTCCATCAAATAGAAGATTTTGCTCCGGGAGGGTTCTGACTGGGTGAAGTAAACTGAAATGATCTGTGTGGCAGCCATAATCAGACTTGGATGAATTCTCTAAATACTAAGAAAAGGTACATCAGTGCTTCCTTTGTTAAACCCCTTACCATCAGATGCAGTAGTGCATGCTTAATAAGAAGAAAGAAGAGAACGGCTTCCCAGAATTCAGCCATTCAAAGAAACAAATGATTATTGTGACCATCCATCCATCCATCCATCCATCCATCCATCCATCCATCCATCCATCCATCCATCTCGTACTATAACTTACAGATATGATGATGTGTTTTGGACATGCAAAACATTTTTATTCCCATGGGTAACCTGCGGATATCATGCTTTTTTATTAAAATCAGCTTAGTTCCAAGCACTTCCGTGGGTTTAGTGATCTGTAAATAAATAACATGAATACATCATCAGTTTGAGCATTGCTGCATTGTCAGACTTCAGGATTATCATTAATTAATTTCACTTCAGTCACAGATGTTGAAAGCCTAAATAAAGACAGGAGGTGCACTGGATCATCTCAGCGGGAAGAGAAAATATGAATCAACAGAATGAGCAACTAATCTCAGTGTGACAAGTATTTTATTTCATTTTATATGTTATATATTCTTATTTTAAAATTACAACCTTGGTAATGAGGTAATCATTTTCAGATGTCCACATTTGTATAGCCTGCAAAAAAAAAAAAAAAAAGACAACAGGGTAAATTAGCTTACGTGTGATTTTTGTAGTTCATCTTCAGAGCGTTGTAGTTCCAGCTGCAGCAGACTCGTGTCTACAGTATCTGCTGTCCCAGAGTTACTCCATTAATACCCACGAACATCACCAAATGCTGTGTTTCCTACCTGGAGATGCCCTGGAGGCTGTTACTGCTGGCACCTTCAGTTGCTGCTCGTGGGTCTCTTTGCTTTCAGTTTTATCATTAACTGAAAAGCATACTCTGTTGGGTTGAGATCACATTTATTTGCCTCCAGAAACTCTTGGGTTGCATTTGCAGTATGCTTTGGGTCAATATCCGTTTGCACTGTGTGCTGTCTGATCAGTTTTGGAGCTGTTGGTGGAATTGGAGCAGACAGCCTTGTACAGTTCTAAATTCATCTTGCTGCTTCTATCAGCAGTCACATCATCAATAAACACTGGTGGCTTGCTCCATTAGCAGCCATACCTTGTCTTCACCATGTTTGACAGATAATGCGATGTGCTTCAGATCATGAGCTGTTTCTCTCCATTTCCATACTTTTCTTCTCCCATTATTCTGATACAAGTTAATCTTGGTTTAATCTGTCCAAGTACATTTTTTTCCACAGAGCTGTGCAGGCTCTTTTAGATGTTATCTAGCAAAGTCTAATCTGGCCTTCTTGTTCTTGATTGTAACTCGTGGTTTGCAGCTTATTGTAAAGCCTCTGTATTTCCATTCTTAAAGGCACCTCTTGATTTTAGACTTTGCCATCAATATGCTTCCCCCCTCTCACATTCTTGACTTGGTTAGATGTTGTGGAGAGTTTTTCTTAACCAAGGAAAGAATTTGCAGTTATCCACTATAGTTGGTTTCTGGTGTCTTTCAGGCTTTTTGGTGTTGCTGAGTTGGCCCAATTATTCCTTCTTATTGAAAATGTAATAGATTGTTGATTTAGTCACTCCTTAAGTTTCTGGTGTCTCTCTGATGTATTTTTTTTTTCAACTTAATGATGGCCTGCTTTTTTGGACCTCATATTGAGAGTTCCAGTAAAAACCTAACCAATTTCAAGTTTAACACTTGGAATTAACTCCAGATCTTATATCTGCTTAATTTATCATGACATATTAGGTAACACAGGGCCAGAAAACAATTGACAACTGTCCAAATACTTCTTAACCTCTGAAAATTGGGGACTATATCCATCAGTGCCTGCAATTTCTAAACAGTTAATGCAATACTTGAATTGACCTAACTGTAGGTAGGAGGCAGATGATATAAAACCGAAAACACCTTCTTTAAAATCGAAGATAGAATGTGAAAATTACTGGCGTGTCTTTTTAAGTTGTATCCCCTTGGCTTGCTGCTTGTAAGTTTTCACCAGTGTATGAGAGGATCACTTCTTTGCACCTTCGGGCCAGGGAATGGGTCCTGACTGTTCAGAGTGGTCAGCCTTCTTGGAGTTGCTAGGCGGGGTGCTTGAGGATGCTCCATCCGGTGATTCTGTCGTCCTGGGAGACTTCAATGCTCACGTGGGCAATGACAGTGAGACCTGGACTAGGAGGAACGGCCTGCTTGATCTGAACCCGAGTGATGTTTTTATTAGACTTCTGTTAAAAATCACAGTTTGTCCAAAACAAACACCATGTTTGAACATAAGTGCATGTGGCACAGGATACTTTAGCTCACAGGTTGATGATTGATTTTGCTATCCTATCATCAAACATCTGCGACTGTTTGTTCTTGACGCTCGGGTGAAGTGAGGAGCTGCGCTGTCACCTGATCACCACCTGGTGAGGGCTGTCTTGGTTGCTATGCCTTCGCAATGTTGCAGGAGATTTGGGGGCGGTCCCACTGGATTGACAGACTGGGGTGTTTGTTCCCATCTTCAAGAAGGGGGACTGGAGGGTGTGCTCTTCACACTGCTCAGCCTTCCCAGGAAGGCCTATGCCAGGGTGCTGGAAAGGAAAATTACTCCATTAGTTGAACCTCAAATTCAAGAACAACAATGCAGGTTGTGGAACGCTGGACCAGTTCTTTATCCTCTCAAGGATATTTGAGTGTGTGTGTGGGAGTTGGGCCATCCAAGTTTACATGTGTTTTGTGAATCTATATAGAAGGCATTTGACTGCATCCCTCTGGGTATCCTGTTGCGGGGGGTGGGGGTGGGGGTGCTGTAGGAGTATGGGGTATCTGGGCATTCAGTCCCTGTACAACTGCAGCCGGCAATATCTCTGACTCATTTCCAGTGTGTATCAGACTCCATCAAGCACTTTAAATCACCCACAGGGCCAAAGTGCTGTACAGTAGAAGAATAAAATACATAAAACAATTCAATAAATACATAAAATACCTAAGAGATAAATAATATATATAAAATACACAAAAGAATAAAACACAGCTCACAGACTCAGCATCTTACTTGGTGTTAAAAACCAAAGAAAAGAGGTGAGTTTTTAAAAGAGATTTAAAATGAGTGATTGTTGAGACCCGTCTATCATGCAATGGCAGATCATTACACAGATTTTGTGCTGCCACAGCAAAAGTCTGGTCCCCTCCGAGCTTAAACCTTAAGCAACTCATCTGCCAGCTGATCACAGAGACCGGGTGGGATTATACAAGTGTATCAGCTCAGAGAGGTAAGGTGGGGCAAGTCCATTTAGAGATTTAAAAGCAAATAAAATAATTTAAAAAAGGATCCTAAAACGAACAGGCTGCCAGTGGAGTGAAGCTAAAATAGGTGAAACATGCTCATGTTTGCCAGCACCTGTTAAAAGACGCACAGCAGGGTTCTGCACCACCTGTAGCCGCGCAATAGAGGATCCGCTAAGCTCCATGTAAAGTGAATTAGAGTAATCCTGCTGAGCGGTAACAAAAGCGTGGCTTAAAGTCTCGCCTCTGGGGAACTGGCATTATTTTGGCCAGCTGCCTCAGGTGAAAAAAGCTTGACTTGGCTGCAGCCTTGACGTGGCTATTGAGCTTCAGGTCCAAATCTATTTTCACTCCCAAGTTTGTGATTGTTGGCTTAAGATAGCAGATACAAAGATTTACCAAAGGGGTCACAGAATTCCTACCAGAAACCATCACCTCTGTTTTTCTCTTATTGATTTTTAGGAACTTTAAAGTCATCCATGTCTTAATATCATCTAGACACTTAAGTAATGTTTCCACTGAGTAAGAGTCCTTGCTTTTGAGAGGCGCATATATCTGGCTATCATCTTCATTGCAGTGGAACGTAATCCCATGTTTTTTAAGTATGGGGCTCAACGGTAGTAAAGAGAGAGAGAAAAGAGGCGGGCCTAGAACCACGCCCTGTGAGACACCACACACAAGTGGGGCAGTGGAGGACCCCGAATCAACAAGTCCGATATCGGACTTTGGTGATATTGTCAAATATGACTGAAACATCTCAGTGCTGTGCCCCTGATTCCCACCCACTGCTCCAGTCGAGCGATTAAACTTTTATGGTCTACTGTGTCAAAAGCAGCAGTGAAATCAAAAATAACAAGAGCAATGCAATCACCTGAGTCAGCAGCTCAAACGATGTCATTAAAAACTCTTAAAAGTGCTGATTCAGTGCTGTGCAGGGGTTTAAAACCCGATCGGAAAACTTCAAGAATATTTTGTTCATTTACGAAGGTTGTTAGTTTCTCAAGGATTTTCTTTTTATATATAAAAAAAGGCAGTTAAAAATATGCCTGAAGTTAGCCAAAAGTGTAGGCTCCAGACCAGGCTTTTTTTTATCAGGGGCTGCACAACTGCATGTTGAAAATTTACAAGGACCACACCTGAGTACAGACAGCTATTTATAATATTAAGCACAGCTGGCCCAACAGTGGGGCAAACCTCTTCAGAAAGACAAGGAGGGACTAAATCATTTGGAGAACCTGAAGGCTTCAAATGACCAAAAATCTCCTGTAGAAATGACATCACAGGCTTAAATTAGTCAAAAACAGCAGAACAGGAGAAGCAGACCGAGGGGCCATTCGCAGGAGGCGAAATAAGAGCCCTTGTAGAAATGACCTTGTTTATAAAGAAATGCAAAAATCCTTCACCGACATTAGAGGCTTGTGACAGTTTGAGACGACAATATTTGAGAAATATTTAGTCTTAACCTCTCTCACAGTTGACTAGTGATGCCAACAGTCTTTTCTCCACTTCCTCTCAGTTCTACGTCACTCACGTCTGACTGTTTGGGTCATGCCATTCAGCCAGGGCTCAAGTTTAGATTTGGGTGCCTAATCTTTAATGGAGCCACAGCGTCAATAGCAGTTAGGCAGGCATCATGAAACCATAAGCTCATCTCCACCATATCATCACCCACACACTCAGGAAGGATACAGTTCTGTATGAAAACCGTGGAGAACTGAACAGCAGTGGAAGGGTTCATAATATGGCATATGGGAGCAGCGGGCTGACATTTGACTGCAGTCCAGCCCAGCAAAACCTCAAACAGAACAGGCAAGTGGTCAGAAACACTGCCTTGTAGACAAGTTAAGAGCAGGCAATTCGTGTGTTAAAACAAGAGCTGGTGTGTGTCCACGTTCTTGAGTGGGACCAGACATGGACTGCACCAGATTGAAAGAGTCAATGAGGGTTAAAAAGTCCTTTGCAATAAGGTGGTCAGGACAACTCACGTAGACATTAAAATCTCCACCAATAAGGACACGTAATTAACTTCAGACAAGAAAAGTCATTCATAAAATCTTTATTGTATTTAGGAGGCCGATAGACCAGAGCACACAACACTGTGAGAGTGACTCAGCTCAATTAAGATCAGTTCAAAGCTGTTGCAGGAGGACGGCAGCCACATGTGTTTACATTTAAACTCACTCTTGTATACAATCGCTAGACCTCCTCCCCGACCTGATATTCATGGAGAGTTCATGCAGCAGCAATCATTTGGTAGGAGTTCCATAAAAGTGCTGGACTCACCAACATTCAGCCAGGTCTCAGTCAGAGGAAATCCAATTCACGAGAGATGAAGAAATCCTTCAGGATGACAGTTTTGTTCATTAGCATTCACCAGGCCAATCCTGGCAGGAGCCGGCAAGTCCGGAACGTCAGCCGTCCGAGGAACCCGACAAAGGCGACGCAGATTCCCTGGATCCACACCACGCCAATGGGGATGTGGAGAGCAGGGGTGGTGGGGCAAGGACACCTCATCCGGGCTGACAACAGGTAGCAACCAGGTGCTGGCAGAGTCCAGCGAGCACCACGACACAGAGTCGAAGCCTCGATCTGGATTTAGCTGCAGAAGCTGAAGAAAAATGCTCCAACCCAGCCTTCAGCCTCACCGTAACACTGCTGCGTTTACCCTGGCAGCGGCGGCACCTACCTCCAGGAGGTGCTAGAGTTCGGTAGGAAAGAAATATCTAACATTTGGCGATCACACACCAGTAAAGCATTGGCAATTGTGAGAAGCAAGTAACACAAGCAGCAAAAAAACACAACGTTACAGAGATGCTAACTGGTTTCATGTTCACTTGATGTGTATGTGATGATGTGGTCCTGTTAACTTCATCAGATGGTGGCCTCCAGCTCACAGTGCAGTGGCTCACAGCCGAGAGTGAAGCGGCAGGTATGAGAATTAGTGACGAGCACTAGTGATGGGACTACTGTGCTGAAGCTTGTTGGTAGGATTTATGAACTTTATAAAGTTCAATGGATCCCCGCAAAATTTGTGTGTTAGTGTTTGTGTTGGAGTTTCACCAGTTTGCCTGTGACATAGAGGAGCTTGTTTTCATGAAGCCTGCTAAAGGTGAAGGGTTTGCCCTGTATGGCAGCACTTTGAGCTGATTTCACCCAGTAAGGTATTACACATAATATGCCTATAAATAATGAAATGTGTTACTACTATAATATTTACAAGTCTTTTTTTTTCCATTCCAAGGTGAAGTGTTTGTCTGCCAAGCAGCTGGGGTAGAACAGCAACACCTCATCTATAGGTATCATCTATTCAGGGGTGCATATATCCAAGTCTATACAGGCTTGCTGTGGGATACTCCTGCCTCCTCAGCACCATACGAAAGGGTTTTCTCCAAAGCTGGAGTGGTTATTTCCAAAAAGAGAAAGCGACTGAGTCCAAGCACAGTAGAAAAATATAATTTCTTAATGAAAATGAGTGAAGTCACCATCACCCCAGCGTTTATAAACACAATCACTGCCCCACAGCATTTTTAATATAAATATTTCATGTCCTACTGGATTCATTTAAACGCTGACTGAAACTGACATGTTTTTAAAAACATTCATCAAAACACATTAGATGAATGAATGAATCACACAAAATAAAGTTAAGGTGTTTTTATTTCTATTCTTGGCAGTGATTACTCCCATGCTGACACTATTGCAAAACAGCCAAGAGGCCATCACAAATAGCTGAAATGACAGTAAAGGTTTTGACCAGCAGGGGTGTTTGTGTGCACATGAAGCTGGATAGAAACCTTCAAGGCTTCATAAGGATTCATCTGACCATCACTAATTAGCACCTCTAGGTCAGAGGCCATGGCCCTCAGCTGGAAAAGGGTGGTGTGCCCACTCCATGTCAGGGATAATTTGCTGCCCCAAGTGGAGGATTTTAAGTATTTTGGTGTCTTGTTCATGAGTGAGGCAAAAGGGCTGCGGCTGCAGTGACGTGGACACTGCTCTGGTCCATTGTGGTGAAGAGAAAGCTGTCAATTTACCAGTCGATCTACGTCCCTATCCCAGGTGAAGAGTGCAGTCATTCGAGAGTGGATCAGACTAGAGCTGCTACTCCTCCACATCGAAGGGAGCCGGCTGAGGTGGTTCGGCATCTGACTAGGATTCCTCCTGGGTGCCTCTTGGGTGAGGTGCTCCAGGCGTGTCCTACCATGGAGCAGAACCAGCACACGCTGGAGAGATTTATATATCTCGGCTGGCCTGGGAATGCCTTGGTGTTGCAAAAAATGCCAATTCACATCTTGGCTTGTGGGCGTTCGAGAAAAATAATACGACGTTAGAATATATGTTGATACAGGAAAGTTCAGGAAGGAAGACTGGGTGATGCAGAAACAGTAGCCCTCTCTGTATACATGCTGCTGCCACTTGCACATATCCGCACTGCCCAAAATATCAGCTTTGGGTGGAAAAAGTAGTTCACAAAGTGACTGGCCCAAATAGGAGCAATCAATGCTTGACCAAGTACTTTCTTTTTATTTATACTTTTCCCCTTCCTATCTCATGTTGCTCTTCATTTTTCCTCAAATGGCCATTTTGTATCTCTTGGCCACTATGCTAGACTAGTGATTACAGATCAGAAAAAAAGCCAGCGCTTTGATGCTCTATCACTATTAAATATCTGGCATCATTAGGGGGTTTTTGTGACAGCCCAGAAAGATAAATGCTTTGATTTATTACATACACCTGAGAGGCGGTTTTACAGTCATGTCCAAGACTTAATGTCTAACCATTCTCAAAAAAACAAAAGAAAATTGGCTTTAGTTTACTTAAACAGAGTCCAGATCATTTTCTTTTTCATATTTTTTACATTTATGTAGTGTTTAAGTGATACTTTTGTGTGTGGAGTTGCTGATATTAAGCTCAAATGCTTCTTAAAACGTCATCACAGTACTGCTGTTTTTCTAACCCCACTGAAGCTATAATGCTTCAGAGGTAAAGAGGGGTTACCTAATACTAAGAATGCATACTGTATTTAGGAACAGAACCTCTGTATGAATCACAGGCCATCATGAGCTACACTGAGAGGTTGCTCTAAATAAGGTCATTTTGAAGTTACCAAAGGATTCCTGTCTGGTTAGCTGCTTTATATAAACATCCTACCACTTTTGCATGATAGCAACGTCACAAAAACATTTCATCTCTTATAGTGAGGGGCACCTAGAAGTGATGTAACCACTTGTGGGATGTAGGTTTTTGGGCACTTCCTGTAAGCTGTTGGAGTTCTGAGGGGAAATCATGTTCTTTCAGCATCTAGTTTTGTTTGGATTAGAGGCTTTATGGATCATAAAGGAATGAGCATAGCGAAAGTAAAGACATCTCCCTATTTTGTAGTAACCTTTATCGAGTCATTGCCTTGTTTGTCCTACCTGACAACCTTCCAACAATGATGCTGGACCCGTGTAGCCTGCTGATACTCCTAATCTCACTGGAGATTACTCCTAATACTCAAGTGGTCACTTGAACGTATTGGCTGCAATATTTCACAATATAGACTTTCTTGATTTTTGTGAACCGATTTTTTTTAAACATCTATTACAAAGATCAAGAATTCCCCATGAAAGTTAAATGTGTGTTTTTTATTTTGTTTGTTTTGTTATCATCTACTTGTCATTCATTATTTTCCTTTTGTTTAATATGCAAATTCAAAATATTAATTAATACTATTGCACACCACACACAAAGATGCATAACATAATTGTTCCTCTTCCAATTTCTTTCTGCCCCCTCTCTCTTCTTCACTGTCAACCTTTGAAATAAATCATCTGTGCCTGAATGCTTGAGCTTTGCTGAACTTTCCTGTTAGCAATATGGTGTTTGATTTTCCAGCTGAGTGCATGCTAGTCTCTGTGAGGGCTACTGTGAAAGAACGCGTGCAACAGAATGAATGGGAGGCGAGTTCAAATGAAGCTTTGTGTATGAATCCAATTGTGTGTGCGTGCCTGTGAGTGTGTGCGCGTGCATGTGTGTGTGTGCAAGAAAGAGTATTAACCTTGTGTTTGTGAGCATGCATATGCAACAAGCACTGGTACCCTGACACTCTCCCCTCCTTCTCCACAGAGAGAAGTGCCTTCATTCGCTGACCCCTGTGGCTGTTTGGCTCCACTGAAGCCGTCTGTGCCTCTGTGCTTGTCCATGTCTGCCGGAGCTGCCAGCCACACCACGAGCACCAGGACTGCCATGACTGCCAACCTCATCCACTGAGGCTGTCTCCACATTACTGACACCTCCCTCCTCCCCTCCATCTCCTCCTCTGTCTGCCAGCCAGACCTCTCTCCATCCATGCCACTCAGCCCTCCTCTGTGGAAGTCAAACACTCCACCCTTCTCTGCAGACAGAGCCCGATACTGAAGACACAGAGCTTTTATCGGCTCGTTTGAGGAGAAGAAGATTGTCTCTTTGCTGTCCCCTCCACCAGCCCCTCTCCCCCTTCTCCTCCTTTCTTCTCTCCTCCACCATGCATCTTTTCATCATGGGCCAACTCGATCGATAATGTGTTTTGCCATTCATCTCACCTGACAGTTCAGCTGAGGACCAAGCAAGGCAGAGAGAACCGGTGTGCATGGTGTGTGTGTTTGAAAGAGAGATATTACAAAGCAGGTCTCTCTGGCCATCACCAGCCTAAGCCCTGGGTGACAGGTGCTGGATGAGCCCCGAACAGACTCTTAGGATGGGCCACAGGTGGTAGACGAGTCCAAGGCCTCTTAGGCTTCAATTCAGAGTCAGACCCTGGGGAGAAAACCTGTAAAGTTTGACTTTTTCCCATGTCCTTTATCTGTCCTTGCTCATCATTTGTCCCACTGTTATTAGAAACATACAGATATAGACATAACTGCATTTGCTGGATAGCTATTGCTCTTAATCGACCCCTCCCTCCTGGTTTGAAATGGCGGTGAATGTGACACCGATCCGGGACACAAAGTGGCTGACGCTGGAGGTTTGTCGGGAATTCCAGAGAGGAACTTGTTCACGACCAGACAGTGAATGCAAGTTCGCCCACCCTGCCAAGAGCTGTCAAGTGGAAAATGGCAGAGTCATTGCCTGTTTTGACTCTCTCAAGGTGAGTATGACAAACACCTGTGATGTTCATTCATCACTGCCCTGTTTTTGTTTTTTTTGGTTTTTTCCTACCTTGCAGTGGTGACAAGCATTGTTTGAGAGTTAGTAATACAAGAACATATGAATAAAACTTATTCAGGGATTCACTCACTGATGCTGTATTGATCAATTTTTTTTTAATTAGCTGAAAAATAGAAGAAAATGACATTTATTTTATTGCCGTGTTTCTTATGACTACCGTGTGGTTGTGCCTTGGTGGCAGCATGAACGCAGAGCTGTATAAATACTTTTTAAAAGTGTGTATGTGTGTCGCGGTAAACTGAGATGAGGCCGTAATCGCATTAACATCTGTGAATCAGACTCAGAGTTTCCTTTGCAGGCATATAACTTTGGTGGAGGACTGTTGGTTGGCGCATTGCAAAAGATTCTGTGTGATCGTCACATCAACAGGCTGCATGGGAAATAGAGAAGTAGGACAGCATACTGTGTAATTCACGTTTGTATGTAAGTCTATGGGTATATGTCTGTGTGTGTTATTTTGAGGTCATGCAGCACAGTGGGGTGTTCTCAGAAGGCTCTGTAATTTACTGTCTATTTTTGCCCTGGCACTGAGACAACACACTCCCACTATGCAGCTCCTCTCTCAGAGACAGGGGAAGAAAAATCAAACAGCAGAGTGGATGGAAAGAGGGAGGAAACTGGAATGGACTGAGCTGAGAAGTTGTGAAGAAATGGGCCAAGAATTATTTATCTGATGCTTAAAACAGATCAAAATGCCGCAAGCATGAGTAAAGTTTTGTTTAAAACTTCCATAAGAAATGACACGGATATTTATGTTAGCAGCTTGTTGGCAGCTTGTCTTCTAATCTGTCTATATGCTTTCAGCTAATTTGACTTTATTACATTTTGCAAGAAGCGTAACTGAGATGCTTTTGTTGTAAGTGTAAGTGGTACATGTATGGACGGTGGACAAAGGTCAAACGTTTGATGCGAGGGCGAGTGGGGACACTGGAGAGGTTTTGCATCTTGACTCCTAAATGTTAGATCAAGGCAACTAAACACTTTGCTTAGAGAGGTTTCTGATTATGATCCAGTTTTGAATAAAAATAAATCTAGAGCCGTGATTAGCGATGATGTTTAATAAGTTTCCTTTACTGCTGGCACCATCATAGTTTGGCATGTTAGCATACAAATGTTTGCCAAGGAGAGCTAAACACAAAGTATAGCTGAGGCTGATGAGAATGTTAATAGTTTTACAGATAGAAAAAAGTCAGTCCAAACAATGCTCGGTCCAAACTAGAAACATCGGCTGCTTGGTGATTCTGTAGGAAGTCATTAAAGACGGTACAAAAAAGGTACAATTCCCCAAACGGCCATAATGTTAGCAAGTCAAAGAATAAACACATCCTGTCTCATGTTTGTTGACATTATACCCTGTATATTAAACTGCAGATATTGTGGGTGAGCGAATGAAAATACAAACATTTTGATTTCTCAATTATTATTAATTTGACGACGACATATAATCGAATGAAATACTCTATCTAATCTTTTCTTGTGAAACATATTTACTATAAGACAAAGTCAGATGTGAACTCAAACTAAAAATCAAACAGAAGAAGAGAAAATAAGATAATGAAGAAGGTAAATTTTGATAACACATTATTAATGTACACTATATTACCAGAAGTATTCACTCACCTATCCTAAGTATTGAATTCAAGTGTTCTAATCACTTCCTGGGCACGCAGACTGCTTCTAGAAACAGTGCTGTTTGTGAAAGAATGGGTCGCTCTCAGGCGCTCAGTGCATTCCGGCGTGGTATCGTGATAGGATGCCGCCTGTGCAACAAGTCCAGTCGTGAAATTTCCTTGGTAATAAATTTTCCAGAGTCAACTGTTGGCGGTATTATAACAAAGTGGAAGCAATTGGGAATGACAGCAACTCAGCCATAAAGTAGTAGCCCACGTAAAATCGCGGGGTCAGTGGATGCTGTGGCACATAGTGTGCAGAGGTCACCAACTTTCTGCAGAGTCAATTGCTACAGACCGCCAAACTTCATGTGGCCTTCAGATTAGCTCAAGAACAGTTTGTGGAGAGCTTCATGGAATGGGTTTCCATGGTCAAGCCTCATATCACCAAGCACAATGCAAAGCGTTGGATGCAGTGATGTAAAGCACGACGCCACTGGACACAACGGACACCTGTTCTCTGAAGTGGTGAAACACTTCTCCATCTGGCAATCCAATGGACGAGTCTGGGTTTGGTGGTTGCCAGGAGAACGGTATATGTCTGCATTGTATCAAGTGTAACGTTTGGGATTATGGTGTTGGGTTGTTTTTCAGGAGTTTTGTTTGGCCCCTTCCAGTCAAAGGAACTCTCAATACTTCAGCATACCAAAACATTTTGGACAATTTCACGCTCTCAACTTTGTGGGTACTGTTTGGGGATGGCCCCTTCTTGTTCCAACATAACTGTGCACACGTGCACAAAACATCATAAGAATAGTATGAGCAAGTTTAGTGTGCAAGAACTTGACTGGCCTGCACAGAGTCCTGACTTCAACCCGATCGAACACCTTTGGGCTGAATTAGAGCGGAGACTGTGAGCCATGCCACCTTGTCCAACATCAGTCCCTGACCTCACAAATGCGCTTCTGTAAGAATCCCCGTAAACACACTTCTAAACCTTGTGGAAAGCCTTCCCAGAAGAGTTGAAGCTGTACAGGATAAGCTGACATCATAATAATCCCTATGGATTAAGAATGGTATGTCACTCGAGTTCACATGTGTATGAAGACGCAGACGAGCAGGTACTTTTGGCAATGTAGTGTATGCGACACAGCGATGCAGTGATTAGCACTACTGTCTCAAAGCAAGATGGCCCTGGGTTTGAATCTGCCAGCTGCCTGGGTTCTTCCTCTTGCAGTCAAAACACGTTAGGTTAAATGGGCATTCTAAATTAGCTGTAGGTGTGAGAGTGTGTCTACTGTATGTACAGTATATAGTGTTTCTTTCCACTTCCCTCTGCAACAACAGCTGGGATAGAAATGGGATTGTTTAAGAAAATGGGCGGATTATCAAAATACATATTGCAAACAGTTATAAACACTCATACACATTGAGCGTGCAATTAGACAGGGTGTAAAGGCTGGCCAGTGGCAGCATGTGTCATGGCTGAGAGCCAGACATAATGACTGAGCCTTTAGTTTTGCATAGAAAGATTATAAAAATGCACATAGATATGATAAATACAAGATACAAAATCCACACATGCTTTCTCATTACTTTATATATTTTAAATGTGCTGGATACAACACTATAATTGAAGTAAATCTCTGTATATTGGCTGTAGTAGGCACAGTGGTTCTGGATCCCAGAGCTCTGTTGTGCACATCTTGTAATTTGTCCCCTATCTGATTGGCAAGCAGGGTGTTATTCTGTGTAACTGGAGACCTGAGCTGGAAGTCAGTCAAGCAGTCCAGGCCTTGGTTTATACCTGGGGATGGATTTCTTGTTAAGCCAGGCACTGTGTTATTACAGTTATGGGCTGTTTGGTTGGCGCTAAGGTGGCCTGTGTGGGTTTAGTTGGTACAGGTAAGAAGAATGGATAAGTGGGGAAGCTGGGGCATTGCATGGATCATGAGAACAGACAGACAGACAGAGCTGGAGAGGGCAAGAGCAGCCGCAGCAGGGAATGTGCAAGGAAGCATAGCACTATGCACATAGCCCTTCCCTGCTCTCAGTGCCAGGGCATTCCACAGTCTGCCTCCCTTCCCTGCCTTCATGACAGAATGATAGATCTGCTTTATCTGCAGATGAATTCATAATACATAGCTAGGCATGGAGTGGGGGCAAGGGGATAAGGGAAGGACAGGCAGGGGGATGTGGATAGAAAAAAGAGAGTGAAGGGATGGATGGTGGTAAACGTGGCTTCCCACTCCTGGATAATTTTTCATACCACCCGCCCTTCAGTGCTTTTGGAATACAGGCTAGCAAAGGAAGGGAGGCCCTGTAGCAGTGAAAATGGAAAGATGTGTCGATAGCTTCCTTCATTTGTTCATCATCTTTTTGTATTCAGATAGTCTATCTCAGATTCAATAAACATGTTTTATTCTCACATCAGAGCCTTGTGAATTCTTACCAGTTGGTGTTTTTATGCCAATATCCTTTTTTTATTTCTAAACTTCATTCAGCCATTCAGCGATGTCACAAAAATAGGTGTTTGTTAGCGGTGAATATGGTGGAAAGTTCCATTTCATTGGGGGGGGTGGGGGTGGGGGGGGGGGGTAACAGAGGATGGAGCGATAAAGGCAGACAGGAAATGAGTCAGAGGCAGAGGCTCTGTAGGACCGACCGATATTACAGTGAGACTGACCCTCACAGCCTGGAATCACAAAAGTAACAAAAATAACATCTTTGTAAAGACATGAGGAATCTGTCTAGGCACACAGTGCAACTTCAAAATGATTTTATTTAGTGTTTATTTGCTATTGGAAGGAATAGTAATGCAATGTAACAGCTGCTTGAGCAGTCTTGTAGCATCAAATGTATCTCAGCTATCAGTCTGTGTACAAGTAAACACCGTCTTTTCCAGAAAAAAATTAATCAAAACTCTTCTCTGGCAGGCGATTTTTAAGATTTTCAAATGAGCCTGACTTGTCTGCACCTGAGTTCGTGAGTTAGCGTTGACTTTGTATGCAGTTGTGCCGTATCTCAAATTTTCTCCATTCACACTGCCAAACAGAGAAGTAGCTTGTTGCCGTGTCCTGGTGCAGAAACTGTCGTGAAGAAGAGTGTGGTTGATGAATGCACCGTCAGAGGTTATGGTACTGGAGTGACTTTGCGCCTCCTGTACTCTGAACTGTCAAAATTGTTTATATTTAATTAGAAAGGTGATTTTTCTTGACCGTCAATCAAGTATTTTCAGCAACTTAAATGCAGCCCAACCTTAGCCAAAGAGATGCCAGATTAGATTGTGGATTGCACCCATGGCACGGGTGCTAAACAGCTTAGAAGGCTCAGACAAACAACTTATTTTTTATAACTGTTAGAGAGAACTGGTGAAAGGGGTATATGCTTTTTTTCCATTTATTCCATTCTTTTTTTCCTCCTGCCGAAGGAATTCAACAGCTTGTTGCCATTAGCAGCTGGACACAAAGCTGGTTTCACTGCACGTGAATAAAAAGCAAATCTGGGGGTATTTAAGCTCACGAAATACAATAAACTTACCATTGGGCTGTGATGGGAAGCAGGTGAGAGTGAGCCAAAAAGCCAAAAGGGGCTCTACCGAAGTATAATGGACTGGCTACTGATGACTGTGCTAAAATGATCTGACAGTGAGTTGACTTCCTTAACAATTTCTTCTCATTAAAATTTCTGTTTTCTATTTTCTGCTGTAAAAGCCACTTTTTTTCTATGAGAAGTTTAGAACCATTTAAAGCCTTTGAGTGTTTAATAACTACTTTTGAAGCTACCAAATGATACACTGTTGAAATTAACAGGTTAGCGCTAATTTGATCATTTGGTTTATTCTTAAAATATATATTAACAATAGACATGAGGAAGTTTAGTTTTACTTTCAGTGTCCTTACGAAGATTTTTCTTCATGTATATATTTAAGACCTAAATAGAGTTTGTTATTCAGTGTTTACATGAAGTCTTACAAGTCCACTGAGGAAAACAACATTACACAAAAAACTTCAAAGTAGTCATGGATATATATAAGCAGCTGTTACTTTGTGTTTTTAAGTGAAATTTTCTCATGAAGCAGGCAGTAAATGCGCAGTGCATTCTCTCCGTCATTCTCCTCTTTTTGCTGGTAGAACTTGAGGTTTGGGGGGAAAAAATTGCATGAAAGATTAGAAAAAGAGAAGAAAGTGATGTTTAGGTGTAATGTGATTTGTAATCGTTCCGGCTTACCTTTTCACTGAGTGTATGTCAAGGACATTGAATTATGCCTTCTTGAATCTGCGGCCTCTCCTTGCCATGTTGTGAATAAATGTGACAGAGAACACAGTGTGTGCTCCCGCTTCTCTCCAATCTTTCCTTCTTTCTTGCACAATACAATGAGGCACCGATATTTTTCTTCTTATTATTATTTTTATTTGTAAAAACTGTATATTATTGGTTTTGGTTGAGTAAACAAATTTGTATGTTACACTGAACTACGAGTATTTTGGTGGGTTACATTCAAGTTGGTAAAACACATGGCGTAAATACAGTATGTCACAATTGTAACACTCTGTAAGCAATTATGTTCCTGATGTACTGTTCAATAATGGGCTGTTAGATGATTTATGGTAATTAACCAATCAGGCAGCAGAGGTTTCAATTCTGACTCTTTGTACAGAGTGAGAAAAAAAACGCAGCCTATAAAGAGTGTGTTTATAGAGGGGCACTGGTTTGATTTAATTTGACTTGCTCATTGTATGCAAAAGTATAGTTGCCAGGATGAAAAAAGCCCAACAAAACCAACACAGACAAAGAGAAAATTCAGCAATGAAAGATCAAACAGTGTTTGAAGTACTGTAATGCTTTTGTCTCATGATATATGGTCAGTGTGGGGTCTGACTTTTATTAGGTAAGGACATATTTAGATTTGGCAATCCAGGGGATGTTCATTTCACACCCGAGCCAGCCACCGATGTGTCACAAGACTTGACCGGAGAAACTAGACAGTCAACAGCTGAGCAGACGAGTGCTACTCCTTCCTGGATCTTTCCAAGCAGCAGTATATTCTCCAAGATGCTGTTTATTAGACCCAACACAGCCAAGTTCTTAACCGAAAGCTTGGCCTGTAAATGTGCTGTTATTGTCTGAGCTTAATGAAATCCTGCAGCCGTTTATGCATATTAAACGTACCACGCTGTTCTACGTTTCATTGTGCATTACTTTGAAGGTTAAGATTATACTAGTGATTCCATGTGTCCTTGAGATCTGGTGACTGCATTATTGCAATAACACAGGGAATCCTTTGCTATCATCAGACCGATATGTACTATCACCCCCTGTAAACACAAGAGTGCCTGTTCAAGTCTGTAATGGCAGTGATAGAGTGGCACAAGCAACAGCAATGTACTGTAATTAAAATGTTTTCTTGAAATTGTGAACGTAAGAAGCTCTGCAGACACTGAAGGAAAAAAAAGCACAGAAGCCCGTTTTAATATTCACAAAGGTAGTTGTTAGCAGTATCACTGGAATGTGGCTGTAGTCTACAACAAGGTCTGGTTTCTGCCAAATCCCTACTGTGTAACAAGTCATACATACACAATCAGATTTTAAAAAAAAGACTTTGATGTTTCAACCAGTGGGGACTAAAGAAGCACATTCTAATCAAATAAGATGCAGTATTATTATATTTGTTTAAAGTTGCCCAGAGGACCTTAATAATTCATGCAAGATTGTCAGAAGAAAAACAAACACTTTACAGCTTTAGTAAACTCATTATCCTCTGAACCAACAACACTGATGTATTTCTGTTGTAAAGCCCTGGTGTTTGAATCAATACTGTACGCTTAGTTTGCAATATAGAAACATATTTACACAGCGATCACCCTGTCTCCCTGTCAGAGTGATCAGTGTTTAAAAGCTACACTTATGGACTCAACGATCATGAGTATATTGTCATATTGCAGAGACACACAAGCTAGCAGCATTTGGAAGGTATAGTGACCTACATAGCTGTACTGTATACCTCAAAGTCCTTGAAAATCTCTCTCTTTTTTTTTAATGTAAGAAGGTGGACAAACGTGAGTAAGAGGAAAGCAAAGAGAACAGATAACAGCAGAACAGGCAATATATTGAGATGAGAGCCCAGCAGAAAACCAGAAGTAGAGGTGTGAGTGTGCGTTAGTGTGTAGTCCACAGAGGGATGCTGTATATTGGATAAGAACTCTTTGAAAGGGAAACGTACTCCAACAGTGTTAATCTGCTTTGTATCTGTATTCTCCTGTCATGCTCTTCGCTCTCATCCTCTCCTCTCATTACCTCTGTTAATCTGTCTCTACTCAACCCGTCCCGCCCTCCATCCTCCTTTCTCCCCTCTCTTCTTTTTACCTTCCAGGCGTCCCACACACACTTTCATTTCCATTTCGCACAAAGTGATTTTATCTTTTATCACTTATCATATTTTGGTGAGACGTTTGTTTGTCTGCATTTGTCCTTTTATTTATTTTTTTCACTCTGACCAACCAGCAGAAAGAAATGAATCAGAATTTAATGATGGACAAGACTTAAGTGCCTTTGTTGAGTCATCGGGCTTTTGCCTGCAGGGAGCCGGAGTTATTGTGTTTGTATTTTTACATTAGTTTTACTTCATTTACATTTTTTTCTTTCAGTTCAAATTTAGTTTTAGTTAATTTCCCAATTGTTTGCTCATTTCACTCTGATTATTTCACTAGTCTAAAATGATTGTACATTTTTACACATTTAACATATTTTAATAGATTAAATCTTTTTTGGGCTTTTGCATGGGCAATCACAGGTGAGCAATGTTAGGAGATGCCGTGTCATGACATTTGGGAACCCCCCATTATACTCAGTTATTATACTAAGTGAAAGCTAGTTAACCTAGATTGCTAAAATTAGCAGTCATTCCCATTAGACACTGCGCTCTGTGGCAAACATGTCAAGGGCTGCTCTACTGCAGGAAATTACACTGAAATAAACTGTCATTAAGTCACACACCAAAGATATGTTTGCTGATTTTTTCGGCAGGAAAGTTTCCGCATAAATAAAGGAAACTTTAACTGTTTATTCTGGACTTTGCCTTGAAATTAGCGCACATGTGTATAAAAATTGTCTATAGGATGCTTATATGTAATGATCTCTGCACATCCATTTTATATTATCTGATCTAATCAAGCAGGATATACTAAATATAATTTTTCACACATATCGGCCTAAAAAGGGACTTTTATTAGCACATTGCCACTGAGCAGTGAACACGCAGCCAGCAGCTATTAACTTTGTCTGGCTATATTCGTGAGCAAGTCCTCCCTTGAAACGTCTCCTCTAAATGTCTCTCCGCCCTCAGAGAGGCCACTATTACATCCATCTGTGGATACACTGCATCAGCACAGACACACGAAGGCAAACACACACATCCATCTTTAAACATGCTGCATCAGCATGGAGACATGACACAACAACACCAGAGCCAAAATATATACAAGGGCATTCAGGAATAGCCTCCCAGCTCATGGAAACTTCCCTCTTTCACCTTTTGGCACCCTTCATTCTTCAGCTTGTAATGTTGCCCCTTTCGGTGCATTTCTCTCCAAATATGACTGTTAGTTTTCTGCCATCGCGTATACGTATCTCTGCATGCGTTTTCTTCACAAACTGGAGGGCCCTGTACATTTAGAGAATCTGAAGGTAATATCAGAATATCTGCGTGCTGAGTCGTGATGTCCCATCGCTATTGCCGTTCCTGCTGCTCCTGCTGTTGTGAATAGAATATGTAATCAGTTATGGCGTGATCCATTCCTGTTAGTCTGTCTTGCGCCCCCCCCCTCCCCGTCTCACCAAACGAACTCATCGTTTTTCTCCATGTGCGCTGAACTCTGTCCCTCCTTCTCCTCCCCTTCCCATCCACCTCTTTTACCTCACCACTCGCTGTCTTCGGACCGCTTTCAAAGCTCTCCATTTGTAATTCTTTGAAGTTGATGTAATAAAACAAACATTTAAATTAGACTGCAGACAAGTAAGGTGTACGGGGGTGGAGGGTGAGGTAAATGGAGAGTGGAAGCAACAGAACATTAATTCACCCCAGGACAGAGAGTCATCTGCCAACTTGTTTTCCTGCTTCTGTCGATTGGCTGCACCGTAATTCTGTCTACCTCTCTCTTTGCTCCATCTCCGCTTCCCTCTATCTGTCACTGACCCTGTGCTCTTCATCCGATCTCACGAGTCTGGGAACTATGCAGTAACTCTTCTGAAGTGTAATCATTCACTTTCAGCCTCGAACACATAAACACACAAACTGACATGAGCAGCAAACACTTACTCCCTACTGCAGACACCCACTCACACAATGACACAAACACACTCGCTGATCTCAGTAAAGCACAAAGAGTCCTGAAAAATAATAAGTATTCACCTCAGGTACGTAATCACGATAGAGTGGCTTTGGTGCCTGGTTAATGATATTGCAGGCTACAGCAGGCAGGAAGCTGGAGGCTGGGCAGGTCTCACACTGCTGTGTCATTGGACATTTTGAAGCCATTACGTGTCGTCGTGGAAGCCACGGAACGCGATGGAAGAGAGAAATTAGAATGGGTCAGGAGAGAGTTTGGATGGTCAAAGTGGAAACAGAGGCAGATGTGTGGTACGGGTAGTCTGCAGGACTGCTTCCAATAAGATTCTGATGGTTCTGGTATTGTGTGAAAGCAAACTGGATTCATTGCCGTGACTGTTGTGACTTTATAGAATTATTTTTCATTTACAGTACTGTGCAAAAGTCTTGCACTACCCCTCAGTTCTTTACATTTTGCTTGAGAATTTAATGAAACGTGAACTACTTTCAGCTGATCTCTCATCACATGAAACGCATACAAACACAAATGGAAATACAGTATATAAGGCAAAAACAGCGTTTGTTCAGTTCTAACAAGCTCGAAAGTCAATATTTGATCTGACCACCTTTATTCTTCGACACATTCAGAGCTCTTCTTTGGATGTCGGCTGCCTGTTGTTTCGTTCTCTGTCAAGATGATCCCACACTGCTTCAATAATGTTGAGGTCCGGGCTCTGGGGAGGCCAATTCATGACTGATAGCGTTCCATTATGTGTTTTTCCAGGTATCCAGGTACGCTTTTACTGCACCGGCAGTGTGTTTGGGTTCATTGTCATTATTAACATTGCATTTGCTAAACAACAGAACTGACAGTTAGTGCTGTCGTTGCGAACATGTCAGATACTGCTGTTAACATTTGGCTCAGAGTATGTAGTTTTGCTCTCTTGTGGTTTTGCTTAGGGAGTATGGATTCACTCCTTTTGCTTATAGGATTTTCAAAAATTTGGCTAATTACTAACAAAATCAAAGCCTTTAGTATTAGTGACTACTCTTAACAGGAGCCTACCTCAGCTGTGCAGTTTCTTTCAGTTCTGGATAAAAACTACATTTAAATGAAACAACATAGGAATTACTTGAAACTGCATTTCTTCTCCTTTGATAAAGGCCAACCAGTTTGGCAAATAATTCAATTAATGGTATATGAACTGAATGGGAAGATACTAGAGGGATGAAAAATTAATTACCTTTAAATCTACTCCTCTACCAAGCATAATAAAAAAATGTGTTTATATCTATCCAGGTTTTAGCCAGTGAGTCCAGCCTGATTAATGGAACTAAGAAAAAAATATTTACAGCAGATGCATGCATATTTTACTGTACATATTAAATGTAATTCTATGCTAGATTTGTAATTTAAGTGCTACAAACATTTATTTCTGCCAGACGACCGCCC
Source organism: Cichlasoma orientale (assembly GCA_034780415.1). NCBI lineage: Eukaryota > Metazoa > Chordata > Actinopteri > Cichliformes > Cichlidae > Cichlasoma > Cichlasoma orientale. The sequence continues at coordinate 61,851 of JAVDPK010000125.1, read as the reverse complement.
TTCCCGAGGGAGTGCAGTAAACAACATTCAGCTGAGCATGATTACTGTCTCTGCGTCTGTCATCAGCGTGTTTGTCGTTTTCTTTTTTTCCACCCAGTTATAAACATGCATTCAGGAATTTACTCATTGCCCCCATCACTCCTTCCTTTAATTAGAAAATAATCAGAGTTGTTTGAGAGCTTCATTAAATCTCATCCTTGAGAGCCATCAGCCACAAACACAGGAGTGGGATATTCATCACGCTTATGAAAAGAACTCAGAGACCTCCTCTCACTTTGTTTTCTTTGCTTAGTGATAGAACATTGGTTGGGAGGATGGAATCAGCAGACCTGAACAGGGGAGTGACCAAGTTATCAAGTCTAAGAAAGGATGGGTTTAAATGCACGGAATGAAGAGAGTGGGAGGGAAATACAGAAAGTGAAAGAGTGGGGAAAAGAGAAGGAGAAAATAAGAGAGAGAGAGAGATTATTAGAGGAGTGCTAATTAACAGAAACCACACTGTTTAGCGGCACTTTGTCTCCATGCAGTATTGATCCTTCATGACCATTATAGAGCGGATGTTTTGCTGCTTTCAGCATGGGTTTTCTCTCTTTTTCTTTCTGCAAAGACTAATACATCAACTTTGAATCCCCACCTTACAGCAACCTGTGAAATCCACCCTGAAACATGCAAGTCATGCAAGCCTGCAGCAAATGAAGAAATTAAATGAAATAAGGCAGAGCAGCAGAACAGAACAAGGTGAAACGACACAATGAGACAATGTCATTTGCAGAAAATGTCTGCATCTGTTGTTGCATCATCACGACACAAAAGAGACCAAGAGTGTAATCCCTGCAGAGACAGACAGGCACAGGGGTGGCGTCAAGCAAGCAGATCAACGCCAGAAAGGAAAAGAGACTGTGCAGCAATGAAATAAAAGTGAAAGACATTAAAAGAGTGATGGATAATTGCACAGAAATCAAATGGTGTCACATGAACACTGACGGACAGATGGAGAAGAAGGAACTGCGAGGTAGATGGTGTGCAGATGGAGAGAGAGTAATAGAAGCGAAAGCACGTGGAAGTGAATGGAAGTTGTGCCAGTCGGCTCTTCGGTATGTGCAATATTGAAGAATGTCTGTAATATCCCTTTATTGTTACAGTGCATGTTCCAGGGCTTGCTGTTAGACATTGTGATTCTTCAAAAGGCTTTAACTGGATTATATCGCTATCAGGCTCAGCCATCAGAAGGGCTACAGCAGCTGTGTTGTGTTGGGTCTGCCGACAGCTTGCTGTCTGTCACCGCAGTGTCTGTCACTGCAGTTCCCCTGCTGGTATTTTAAGTCTAGACTGGACTACATGTACTCACAAATATTTGATCTAAATGACATTGAGAGTACAGTCAGATCCTTATTTTTTCAAGCAAGCTTTCTCATGTGAGCTTCGGTGTAAATTCAGTTCAGTTTTAGCCCAAATTTGTTCATATTGTTAGCTGCTTTTTTTTTCTATAATTGGCTTTGTTGATAGACAACATTACATTTGTGACTTCAGCAAGACACAATTCGCTGCAGTGGCAGCTCTGACAACAGATGAGTCCATTGTGAGAGAGGCTTAGAGAAGGTGATCACCCCGTCCACTGTTTCCCTGCTCTTTGCTGAAGTGGTACAAGCCGACTTTGATCAATGTGGATCGATGTGGATGAGTGTGCAGCCGGAAGGCGCTATGTGAAGAAGGAGGGGGGGTGATGGCCCTTTGCTCTGTCATGCACAGTGTGTGGGAGGGAATTAAGACACATTGTGGCATGCTTTTCTACATGACATATCACCCTAACAGAATATATCCTTAACCCATGACTCTGTCTCAGTCTTTGTTTCTATTATTTCTGCCCATCTTTTGCTTTTTCTCCCTTCTGTGTCTTTATGGGGGAAAGGACACTGTGCTCCTTAGCAATAGAGAAGACAAGATTCTGAGGGGGGGGGGGGGGGAAACCTATTTAACAGTTTTTTAAACAAATCTTACTTTTGTTCTGAGTGTTCTTGAGTAGTGGGCATTAGAAATGGGTAACTTCATCATGAAGCCATCATGAAAATTGAAGGCGCTTGCATTGAAAACTTAATTCAGTTTAGTCAGTTTCCTTTTTTATTGTTGTCATTTTGTTTTTTTCTCCCAACAATGCCAAAACTCATCATGCATCCCGAAGGCTTCAGTTTAAGCATTTCGAGCACTGCAGTTGTTGATGATACAAAGGATTACATGCCGTATTACTGTTGTTTCCCTTTGTACTTCCCTTCTATTATTAATGTAATCTTTGGAGAAAATCATTTGGCTATGCTCCTCGAGTGTGTGTGTGCTTTGAGAAAGCCTGTGCATCATTTTGTGTGTGTGCTGGCGGTGGGTATATCATCACTCTATGGAGTAATGAATGCTAATCCTCTCTTATCTGCTTTAACCTCAAGGCAATGACACTAGCTGCTGATGCCAGTACAGTGACACCCTTTGTTGAAGGAGAATGTGTATGCGTGTGTGTGTGTGTGTGTGTGTGTGAATGAAGATGTGCTACACATGGATGTAAGAAGAGATGTCTCTACTAGCATTTGACAACTTTCTCTTAGTTTTTCACACTGACTCTCAGAAGCTTTAGGGTGTGGTCTTGTGATTATGTGCCATGTCCCCCATGACTCATCAGAAGAAGTGAATAAAACATTCCAGCCCTCTGACTTTACTGCATCTGATCCCGACTCATAAAAAAACAGTCACTTGATATTAAGTCCTTCTTCAGGTCATTATACAGAGAAGTCATCACGGTTTTTCTTGCTCTCAAGCAACTAGATCACACACAGTTTTGACTGGCTGAGTTCAGCATTGTGCCTGTTGCCAACAGCATCTTTTGTTTTCATTTCGGAGCCACTTTGTGGAGCTGCTAAAGATGCCAGTCTTGATCATCAAGCCCGTCTTCTTTTTTGAAATAGAGTCATAAGCAAACAATAAAATAAAAAATCCCTCTAGCCCACCTCTTAATGAACACTTAATGACAATAAGTGTAAAGCAATTTAAGCCGAGTGAAAATAGGTGGAGCACAAGATATGAAATTAGGGAGGAGGTTAAGATGGAAAAAAAAAAAAGACGTCTGCCCTCAGCAGCCAGTGACGCCCATATATCTGCAAAGCGAGCGCTACAAAGATGGGCAGAAAATAATTAGGTCTAAAAGCTGTTGAATCCTGTGTGCCTGTTCAACAGTCTTCTATTAAGGCTGTTTTAATGGGTCTGCTCTTTGCCTGCCTTCTTGGCAGAGTGAATGGGAGATAAAACTGAATTAGACTAAACTTTAGAGATTGTGAATAGAGAACGCTCAGGCAGAGAGTGAAGGAGAGATAAGGGCCAAGAGAAAAAGATGAACGGATAGAGGATGGAGGAAGAGGGTTAATTGAAAGAGAAATAGAGAAGAAGGGCCAGATCTCAGGGGCTGTGGGGTGGCCTCTCTCTTCGCTCGCTACATCGCTGTCTATATGTGCGCATGTGTGCTTGTAAATGTGTGTATTTGTCTGTCTGAGGGGAGATAGCGTTGTAGGCGAAATGAGAACAAAGCTAATTAGGGACTTTGCCTTACCCAACTCTACAATGACGGTCCCACTGGAGCCAGGACAACACTTCCCACCTATATTGCAGCCTCCAGAGAGGGTCAGACACCACAGAGACTTTTTTTATTTGAACTTTTTCATCCCCCCCATTTTAAAGCAGATTCTATAAGCAAGCAGGGAAAAATAGAAGTCTGGACTGTATGCTGTGAAAGGAGCATAGTGAGCAAAGATGAAAAAGAGTCTCTGCTGCTGACTCGGTCCCTTTGACACTACATTTAATCCCTTTATTCACTACCATCTTTATTTCTTAGGTGCTAATGCTGACTTTTTTGACCATGTGGGTGTTCACTTTCAGAGCGGTCAGCAGCAGATACAGTACGTTTGCCTTATTCTGATTTGTCCAGCCCCAAGGGAGTCTAATGATTACATGGTATACACTGTGAGCCAATTCCAGTACAGTCCTTTAGGTGTCAGGTGGCCCACTGTGAAATAAGTCAGTGCTGGTGTTAAAATAGCAATGTCACTGTAATTCCTCAGATATCTGTGTCCAGGTCATGTGATTTCAACAACTCCTTTTTCCTTGATATTCTGTTGGAAGACTTTTCATATCCTGACAGCAGAATGGAAAGAATTGCAAAATCTGTCTTAGGTGAGAACTGCGATGTTTTTGTTAGACAATCCTAACAAAATTTCCTACAAAATACTAATTTGGGGCTTTTAGCACTATTTTCTGATATTTTGATTGATGTGATTTATCCAATTTATTCAATATTCTCATTATATTACCATGAAAATAACTATGACACATTAAAAGTGGATTCAAATTCATGCTTGAGCGGCTATACATTTGCTATATATATAGAAAAAAACAGATATCCAGTAATGTTAATTATTAACTGTTAAACGCTCCTTTAACATGAACTACTTGAGTTATATATTTCCACCATGTATAGTAATGGATCACAAACTCAGAGCAGTTCATCTCAGCGGCAGCAGAGTGCTGTCATTAGCCACGAGGGCTAATGATTTTGCCCCATCATTAGCTTTCTGTGCTAATGGTTTTGTACTGGCGTCCACCCTAAACATGCTAACACTCTGTGTGCTACTGGGTGATGTAATTGCTGTTTTGGCTAATTGAGCAACACAGCTAAAAGCTTTCCCCGGACTCTGCGTCAGCGGTGACGTTCGGCAGCATTCTTCTGTGAACTCACCCGCTGTTTTGTTCCATCTCTAGTTTCTGCAAGGTGTGTTGTGTCGTTGTCTGTGATTGTTCCATCCATATATCTATCTGTGTCATTGTCTCAAAAGCTTATCCCTCTGCCCAGTTAAATGAGATTTTAAGGTCATTAACTGATCCAGGCTAATATACTAATGCACCTGGGGTGTTCCAGATTTAATAAATGATTGGAAAGAGATAATGAGACTTATATAGCCGTGTGGTATTAGCTATGGTACGGGGAGAGGTGGTAAAAAGGAAAGACAATGAAAATGGGATGTTTTTGTCTATGAAAAACATGCTTGTTATCAGGTTTACTTCCAAACATGCTGTCTGATTTGCCAGTGGTTTGCAACTGGAGTGCATTGCTTAATAAAAATTGTATTAGAGTGTGTATGTGTGTCTGTGTGTGACCGTGTGCTTCTGTGTGTTATTGGCTCGTCTGGCAGCACTCTGAGTCCTCAGACAGGCTGTTCTTTGTACCGTATCTGATGTCATATTTTGTCTGACGTATGCTTGCCAACGGGAACCTTTGGTCAGGAAAGCACATGCCCCTGAGTGTGTGTCTGTGTGCGCGCGTGAGCTTGTGTATTCTCATCACGGCCCTCAACCAGACGGCACTTTCTTGATTGATGCTTGTCTTTGGGAGCGGGAGGGAGAGGCAGTTCCACTGGGAGGGAATTAATAATGCAAAGGGACTTGGATCGGTGGCTGTCCAGACTTGAGCTCTACAGTTGTCACACTGGTCACGGTGTTCACTGTGCAGCAGAAGCCGTGGTTTGAGGGGAGCTCAGACACAGCGATGGCAGAGACAGACTGAGAATGCGGAAAAGATCAGAGGCTGTTGGATTATGTGTGGTTAAGTTGGAATGAGTCATTCTGGACGGGTAGATTAAAAGATCATTCAGAATCAATGGGTGATTACGGGAGTGAACATGCAGAAGGGCTTTGTGGAAAGCAATGTGCCATTCAGCCCATTGGAGGATATACTGTAGATACATGCCAGCAAAGGCGCAGCCGAAATCACTTGCACAGACCGCTTTGATTAATATTAATATGAAAAGCACACTCTGCATCTGTGTCTCTGTCTGTCTCACTCCCTTTTGCTTTTTTTGTAGCTCTCTCTGACTGTCTGCCTTCCACTCCTTCTGTTCTTGTCTTTGCCTCTGTTGCCAATCTCTGAGAGGAGTTCTGCCACAGGTTTTATTCACTGGGATTCCACAGACACATCATTCAGAGAGCTGTCAAAGCACCACAGGCAACAAGTAAGACTGACAGTATGAGGTTCTTATCATGCAGTCCCACAAAACAGTGATTCAGTGACTTCATAAAGACGTGAGCCAGTGTCTTAAGCCTTGACCCCCACATGTGGCTCAAATGTGTATACATTTGACGACAATTTAAAAAAAGATAAAAGAACACGACTGGCAAAACAGCAATCAAAAAGATATACTGGTGGTAAACAATGCTACAGAATACTAGCACTACTACTACTACGAATCTGACCTAAGATCCTTTGTGTTGTGTCTTCCCCCACTTTCCTGTCTAAACCTTCACTGTTCTATCAAATAAAAGTCAAAATGCCCCCCCCAAAATAGTCTGCTGCTCCCAATGGCTTTCATTTTTAATTCTGTCAGCTGCAGGCTTGGTAGTGTTTAAGGGTTTGAGAGTAATGATTAAATATAAAAACAGAATTTGAAAATAGGCTTAGTCTACGTACAAATTTGATACGAGGTTTGCAAGTACAGTGTAGGTGTCCTCTTGGATCATATATTATATATATAAAAATCAAGGAATGAAGTTGGATCTAAGAATATATTCGTTACTGATGCTCGTCAGGAAAATACAAAGACTTTAGATGCTACTGAAAAACTTTAGAACCTTCTTCTCTCCCTGCAGAGTTCCAACTGATCTTCCCGGAATTGCGACGCTGTTTTCTGGAGAACTGATTGGTCAGCAGGTGGTGATTTCATACCTGTTGATCTCTATTATGGAACAGGTTAAGATACCATGGCGATTTACCCCGATAAGAAGTGATCCACCTTCGTAGTACGGAAAACCCAAAATAAGCCAAAATCTGGCTTCGTAGTACGTCTTGTGTGCGAACACTCGCCGTCAGTATCCATTTTCAAAGCGAATTTGGTGCATGAAGACGGCAAAACAGTTTGCAGTTGAATGGGGGTCAAGCTGACAATTATATGTATATGTTCTTGATCTTATGGCAATTCACTATGATAAGTCAGTAAAAATTGCAAATCTGTGGCTGTCTGTTGGAAATTCACACTAACTCGTTACATTCAGGGTTCAGCTGGAACCTCACAGATGTGAAACTGAAATTCCTCCACTGATAGTGATATTGTTGCTGCAGAATGGCGATTTAACTGCAAAATGACGTAAGCACTTGGTAACCTTGCTTTTATATAGAAATACAGTATAACCAGAAAATAACCAGCTAGCAGCCAGTTGAGGTGTCCCCTGTTGCAAAGAAACTCAACATAGAAAAGTTGCACTTGTTAGCACAGACCAACTCAGATTGATTGGAACATTTTGGCAATTTGTGTGTATTTATAAATTAGATGGCAGTCATTTATAAACCTTTGCCAAGCTGTCTGAGAGTGACTGCAGTCAGTCCAAGGACTGCAACTGTTTGGAGACAGGATGTCTCCCAGCAGGCAACCTGTGCAATCTCCCTGCAACTGAAAGTGGTTGTACTGAGGCTATCGCATGCTCAACTGAAACATTGTTCCCACTCACTGTTGTGAGTTGCCAAAGTCACAGTCTGGAAATCAATCAGCTTGTCTGCTGACTTAGCCTCTGGGGGCTTCGGGAACTCTCAGTGTAGCAATCACACATCTGGGCTACCCAGTCATTGCATATGAATGCAGATTAAACTTTAAAAACCAGATTAAAAAATATATGAATAGCCATCTCCATTATGTGACGAGCGAACCAAACATTAACCTGACATTTGAAATTTGTTTCATAGCTTTAAGAAGAAAGACTAATTAGCTTGTGGCAGGGGGCCTGCAGGGAACTGGACCTGGAGAAGTGGAAAGAGACAGAGGACGCAACAAGATACGACAAGAGAAGGAGAAGACGGACCAATAGAGAGAGAGATTGAGAAACATATGGTGGTAGCCTGTTCGCATATTAACGTCTCGATGATGGACAAACAGACAGGTGAAAAGGCCCAGGAGAGAAGCCAGAGCATTAAAATCACAGACAGTGATTGGCAAGGACCTCAGGCTCATGCATGATGGCATTGTTTGGAGAACAACAACGCTGCTATAGATAATGGGGCTGCTGGTGAAAATAGAGGGGGATGAATATATGAGGGTGATGACCTCTCTGAATATGGCCAATAAACGATAATTCTGATTCTGTCTTTATCCCAAGCCACTCTGTTTTCTGGATAGTCCTCGTTGTGTGTCTTCGAGGAAGAAAATACCTTTTTCAAAAACATAACCTACCAAATAATTTCGACAGGGATGTTTTGAAAGTAACACTGCACGACTCCAGTGAAGGATTATGGTGTCCCTTAAAAATGATAGAATTTTCTGAGAAGTATTTAGATCAAATGCTGACAACATGAGGTCATCTACATTCTTGCTTATTGTGGAAAAATGACACTGTTTTTGTCTGTCTATAAAACGCTTGTAATGTCAGGAGTTTTTTTTAAAACCTATACATATTTCTCATGTATTTTAGATTGAACTCTTAGAATGTTCTTTTTTTCAGTAAATAACAACCTTTTTTCTCCAATTATCATTCTTGAAGTAATTATTTTGCAGCTTATTCCCACGACGCCTTGTTAAAATGTTAAAGTGTTTAAAACCCTTTGAGCTTTGACCACTGAAAACCGATGCAGAGAACCTCGCTGAAATAGAGCTTACATAAATTACAGCCCTCAAATAGAGCTGTAATTTATGTAATTGTAGGCGCAGCATTGTCAGAACTGATCACACGCACACATGCACACATACACACACACACACACACACACACACACACACACGGCTGGATTTGACATGCTTGAGTCCAGAGGGAATGTACCCTGAAAATCAAAAGACATTAACCAATTAACGCTGATCAATAGTTGCAGCCGCACAGGGATGACCCGGACTTGGAGCATTGTTAATGGGTGCCTTTGGGCCAATGGTCAGGCTGGGAATACTATTCTTCACAGCTCTTAGCCAATCAAAATGCTGGAAGATGTCTTGACATTCTCCAGCTCTCCAATGCAAAGTACCTTTCCTGCTGTAGCTAGGCAGAATAAATGGGAGAGGGGGAGAGACAGAGCAAGATGAGGAAGTGAAAGGATGAGAAAGAAGAGAGGTGTTAAGCATAAAGACAGAGTGGGAGAGTGTATGTGTTAGGTTGTGAAAGCAGGTGTCATAGTAGGCCGCAGTGAGCAGCAGGTAATCTCACTGAGATAAGCAGTAGCATGACAGCCAACCTTTAATTCCCCATGGGAGGGGATACAGTGGAGTTGTTGCAGGGCTGGTTTTCCAATCCCCCGGGAAATAGATTTACATAAAGCAGTAATGGGAAGAGATGGATTGAGGATGCATTTTGATGAGGTTGGTTGAGGCAGGAGAAGAAGAAGAAGAGAGAGAAGCTGACAAAAGCAGGGAGTAGTACAAATGCTGCACACACACATGAATATATACACAGATCACAGCAGTACCTCTGCACTTGCGCTACTCTGTATTCATGATGAGGAGAGCAAATATCAGCACGGGGCTCAGGATGTATGGGGATTGATGTGAAAGGAAGGGAATGAGGGAGAAAGGGGGAGTAAAAAAAAAAAGAGGTGGAGATATCTAAGATATTACACCTAGCCAGGGGAGTGTTCAGTGGAGCAGGCATTATGAGAGTGTAAATTACATTCTCTGCTCCCTTTGGGCTGCTGGCTGCAGGATGAATATAAGTACCCACAGCAGTGAGTACGCACAGACACAAACCACAGTCTATAGATACTAGCATAATACAGCATTAGACTGCCATGATGTGTTTATGTTTATTGTCACGCAAGTCTCCAATCATGTATCGATCCAGCATCAATTCTCTCGCCTCATCTTTTCTGAAATTATGTCCGATATTGACACGTAGCTCATTTGTTTGAATTGAGTGGAGATCAATGGTGATTCACGGGGCTTTGCAAAACATCCAGCGTCAAATTGGACAGCTTCTAAAGTGGCAGAATGGACGAGACTGGAAAGCTTTGCTTATTTAGATTCCCGATAAATATTTTATTTAGGGTTAGAGCAAAAACGCAGAAGCAATTCAACGCAGTTATTTTTATTTAAGAAAAAAAAAGTTATTTAATTTAAAGATGTTACTTTAGCATTTAAAGCATGGTCATAAACAGTGATTTTAATCAACTGATAAACTAATGAAAAAAAATTCAGGTTAATGCAAAATGAAAAGTGTTGCTTTTATCACAGGCGCACTGCAACATTTTTCATTGTCAAATGTTTGCTCTGTGTAAACCAGTCTCTTAGAAGGAGCAGACAGACAGTTAATCCTCTTTATATCTGCTCTTTGAGCTAATTTGTCTCCCAACGGGAACCTTGAGAAAATAGAGAAGGTAGCAAGCGTACATCTTCTGCAGAACTCATTGGTCTTCTTTATGACATACTGAGGTGGCAGGCCCAGATGTCAAGGATGTGAGGTCCGTGCCTGTTAAATAGAAGGGCAGCGACTTAATTCAAGGCTCATTACTTCTATACATTAGGCAGCAGTTAAAGGGAATAGTATTCTAATCCACCACATCCCATGTTTCTGTGCCCCCCCCCCCCACCCCCTCCCTCACTTTTGCCCTCCTTATCTCCTCCTTCATCCCATCAGGGCCGCTGTTCCAGGGAAAACTGTAAGTACCTGCATCCACCTCCTCACCTAAAGACTCAGCTGGAGATCAATGGAAGAAACAACCTCATCCAGCAGAAAAACATGGCCATGCTGGCCCAGCAGATGCAGCTCGCCAACGCCATGATGCCCGGCACACAGCTACAACCAGTGGTGAGCAGGCACTTCTTTGGATGTGCAAACACACTCACCAGACAGTTTATTAGGTACACCTGTTCAACTGCTCATTAATGCAGCTATCTAATCAGCCAATCACATAGCGGCAACTCAATGCATTTAGGCATGTAGACGTGGTCAAGGCGACCTGCTGAAGTTCAAACCAACCATCGGAATCGAGAAAAGAGGTGATTTTAGTGCTAGATGGGCTGGTCTGAATATTTCAGGCACTGCTAATCTACTGGGATTTTCCCACACAACCTGTTCTAGGGTTTATAGAGAATAGTCTGAAACAGAGAAAATATCCAGTGGGCGGCAGTTCTCTGGGCAAAAAAATGCATTTTTAATGCCAGAGGTCAGAGGCGAATGGACAGACTGCTTTGAGCTGATAGAAAGCCAACAGTAACTCCAATAACCACTTGTTTCAACCAAAGTATTCAGAAGAGCCTTTCTGAATGCACAACATGACGAACCTTGAAGCTGATGGACTGCAGCTGACAACAGGAAACTGAGGCTACAACATGGGCTCACCAAAATAGGGCAGAACAGAAGATTTGAAAAATGTTCTCTGGTCTGATGAATCTTAATTTCTGCGGCAACATTCAGGTGGTAGGGTCAGAATTTGGTATAAACAATAAGAAGGCATAGATCCATCATGCTTGGTATCCAATCCAATAGAGCACCTGTCAGTGCTGAGGAATGTTCCCAGCACTTTGTTGAATTAGGCATAAAGGGGGTCTAACTCACTATTAATAAAGTGGTCAGTGAGTGTAAACACAAATACACGTCTAGAAAACCAATTATCACTATTTTTAATTCACTAGCAGGGACAACGTCCTCAACTAGATTTGACAATATTTTTGTAAGAGAATGGCAAATAGAAATAGCATGAATCTGAGGCTGTGGTTTCTGGAAGGGTTCATTTAGGACTGGCAGCGGCTCCCGGGCCAGGCAGATCCCCATGTCCTAGTGTGGGGTGTGAGAAATGAGAAAGGGGGAGGGACGGTGGGACACGAAAATGAGAACAAACTGCCTGTGGCGTGGGAAGGTATATTTAGTCAAATAACTGGAAGGGGAGTGTATGAGGTGTAGTCCCACTCCTGGTTTCCTATAATCTGATTTATTAGTGTACTTGGCAGGATTTCCATTTCAATGAGTACGTTAACTCTTACATATTGTTCAGGTCAAATCCGACCTGCTTTGACAGTAGGGATGTGCGCGACTAGTCGACTAATCGTCACTATGGTTACTAGTCATTTAATCTAATTGTTAAAATTTTAATTGGTGCCCAGTGCTGGTAAATGATTGTCCTAAATTTTATGCAGCCATCTGTCACCAGATAGCTGCAGCTCTGACATCACTATAGAAAAATGTTTTTGCAATCTTGGCCTGAAATTTTTATTAGGCCTAATATTGTTAGTTATTTTAAAGGCGAAGAACAAGATCGTGGATACAATCAGCGGAAATGAGCTTCCTTCAAGGGGTGGCTGGGCTGTCTCTTGGAGGGTGAAGAGATCAGTCATTCGTGAGGGCCTCAGAGTAGAGCTGCTACTCCTCCACATTGAAAGGAGCCAGTTGAGGTGCCTGGGTGAGGTGTTCCAGGTTTGTCCTACTGGGAGGAGGCCCTGGGACAGAACCAGGATACTCTGGAGAGATTATATCTTGGCTGACCTGGGAACGCCATAACCTACAACGTAACCTGACGGCTGACTTGCAGCTCCTGAGAAATGTACACATCGGGTCGATGCTGCCCACAACGATTGTGATTGGCCTGATCAGCACTGTCGTTTCCTCCAGTGCATTTCCGGGTACTTCCCACCAGTTTGTACAAAGTGCAAAAAGCTAGAGAGACAGAAGTATTTAAAGTATGATTTATTGTTGAAGAATGTGATTAATGCCTTTGTTTAGACAGTTTTTGACACTGTCTATTAAACATTCCTAAAATTTAACTCAATATCTGAGTGTTTCTTAGTTTTAGACTAGTTGTTAGTCTAATTTCTTTTCCTCATTAAGTCAACTAAGAAATTAATCACCAGGAACATCCCCATTTGACAGCAGTAAAAATAACTTAAATGTCATTCTTTTATTCTGAAATTTGATGACTTTTCCAAAAGTGAAGCAAAGCATGCAAAAATAAAAAGTTTTATATTGTTCTGTAGGCTACAATTTTTTCCACAGGCTGTTCTGGGTCAAATTTGACCCACATCCGTTTGGGTGGATCCATTAGTGTGGGTCAAAATGGTGGTTTTAGTGAATCTTGAAACTCTGTAACTGAACATGTGACGTCAGTGTGTATTTCTTATGGGAGGTGGTGACAGTTGAAGGGAGACCACGACACTGTCACGAGAACTGTCTGTGTTCCCACCATATTTGCCCAGGTTCTTGCAGAGACAGGCACCTGCTGCCATTGCAAGGATCATGGGAAAATCTTGAAACAGTGAAACAGTAAAAAAACATAAAGGGCCCTTCACATACAACACGACAACCTCAACACTGCTCTCTGAAACCCATTATTTCCTATGACTTGCAACGAATTATTGGTTTGGCAAAGTACAGCAAAAACGTGCTGTCTGGGGAGCACTCACACATACTGCGGCTATGGCTCACTGTGATGTACATTCACATAACCAATAGAAACAAAGAATGACAGGGAGCGAGTGCTGATATTATACACAAAGACCATGAGCCGGCACATAAAATTACATAGTACAGATTTAACGCAGCGGCCGGGAAAACACAAATTTTGAGCCATTGGCTCAACTTTATGTCACTGCAGCACATACCGCTTTATACACAGTTTATACACAGAAAACACAAATATTTTAGAAATCTGTCAAAACTGTCTCTAAAACTAAAAATTGTTATTTATTAGGCAACTAACAAATTGAATTGAGCCGGCACTCTGGACTTCTCTAAGAAGCCAGAAATTAATCAAGCATAACATTCAACCACTAAAGCTAATTTTTCTGTTTAGGAATGCAAGTAAATAACTGTAATTTGGCATTTGCTTAACTATCTTTTCTGCTTTTTGTTTAATGTTGAAAATTAATGGATAACAGCAATAATCAGATTTTAGGGGCCCACAGTGACACCAGTCAAAGGATTTGAGCCAATGTCCTCTCAGTGAAAAACCCTCTGCTTCTCCTCTAGGCCACCACTCCTCCCCCACCCTAAAATTATAAAGGCACCTGAGCTGCCATTTCAGTGAGTGCAGGAAACGCAAGTGGAAGTCCCACACACACACACAAGGTTTCACTGCTTTGAATGCACAGACTAGTTTGTAATAAGCAACTTCTGTGTGCTCTGTGTTCTAAGTGTTCATTAATGTTGAATTAACATTGATAATTATAGATGGTAGTTATGAGGATTTTTTTTTATGATATAGTAATGAGGACGGGTTTAACAGTTGTAATGATTATTTGGTTATATAATAAATCCCAATAGTTCCAGAACGTTGTTGCCAGTTTCCCTTTTAATAAAATATATTTAGATCATTGTGGCTGTTATGTTTTCAGGTTTTAGGTAAAACAGGACATGATATTGTATGATAGATGTTTTTCCTCCCAAAAAAGTGTTGTAAAACCTAAAAAAGTGCTCCTCTTGTTCTCTGAAACATTAATCAAAGATTGATCATCCATTTATTAATGTCAGATAGGCTATTTATACATTCTAAATAGGACCATACTGTAAAGGCATGAAAAATGAACAGTATGTATGGGTTAATAGGAAAGATGACTTCTCAGATTTTTATCCAGTATTAGCCAGTCATAAGGACAATCATATGATCAGCACTCAGCCGATCACAGGACTGCCAATGGGTATGATTGTTTGTCTGTTTACTGTACTTCAAATGAACTTTTGCCATAATGAAAAAAAAACAAGTTCTGTTTAGTTTAATGAGAATTAACAGAGTTAGATATCTTGATAAAATAATAATTGTGAAATTGGTACAATCCAGAAAACAAAACTAACTCTTCTAGAAAGCTAGTAAATTGACCTTTATTTTGTAAAATGGTCATTTATGTTTATCGAATCAGAATGGATTAAATAGGCAGTTGGGATAGGTTCCAGCCACCCTTGCTACCCTAAGTATGTGGTTAAGAAAATGGATGGATGGATGGATGGATGGATGGATGGATGGATGGATGAACCAGGTATAAGTCAATAAAGGGAGTTACTTTAAATGATCAGTAACATGCCTATTAAATTATATATCATACACAACAAACTGAATAAGACATTGCTCTATATATGCGCAGCATGTTCCAAGGATATTCAAGGTGATAGCCAGAGCCCCATTCAGCCAGTTCAAATGAATCCTTCCATGACCGGTCCAGAGACCTTACAGAGACAATGAGAACTGCCAGTCAGGCTTGAAGTAATTCCTCTGTCATCTCCACTGTCCCTTTATGTTTAAGTAAGAGCAATGGAGTGAATTTGTCTAACACTATTCGGAGGAGTTCAAAAGATGCTGTATGCTTGGATGCACACATGCAAGCGCACACTTCGCTGATGGCTTATCAACCTTATCTAGAAAAGAGGGGCTGAGCTGAGAGGCCCATCGGGAGGGACGGGGTTTAAAGAAGCATAGATCTCCATGGAACTGCAAAGCCTTCCCTTTCTGTTTATGTCATGGGTAGAGAGAAAGTAAGAAGAGAGAAGAAGCAGGAAGACAAGCTGACAAAGGACACAGCAGAAGAAGAAGAAAGGGAGAACCGAACGCAGCAGAAATAGATAAATGGGCAGGGTAAAGACAGGTAGGTAAAGTGAAGGAGATAGGATGACGGCAGTGTGGAGAGATGGCTTTAGACTTGCACTACAAAGAAAAGTCAAGAAAACAGAGCAATATTATGTGCAGAGGGATCAAAGGGTAAAACTGGGTACTTGCTTTTCTAGGAATCAGACTTTATTCCTTCATTGCTCCCTTGTGTCTGTAGCTCAGTCTCCTTCTATCCTCAGCATCTCTATCAAATTTTATTTCCCACTTTTTCATCTGCAGCTGTCCATCTTTCCTCAGTGAATGTAGCTAAACTACTTTCATTTCATGCATGGGACCATGAACACAATGAAGCAATTAGGGTCTGTCACATCTGGTTGTCACTCACTCACAGCAGGAAATTTGGTTTACCTGTTTAGTACAGACACTTTTTGAAAATAAGAAAAGTCAAAGCACAAAAAACCACAATGCAACGGCATTCCAGTGGTAATTGGCCAGATCTCTGTTTAAATATTTAGGAGCTGAAGTTAAGGCTAGTGCGGCAAAGTGTTTGTACTACAGTAAACAAAGCTCAGGCTAGGTCCGTGCGTCTGATGTACAGACCTTACAATCGATTTAAAAAGCGTTAAAATATGTATTGAATCTCTTTATACAGTGTTTTTCTTGGTCCTTTATAACCAGTCTGTTGGCTAATTGGTTTAGATAACTTTAGATAAATAAAGCTGAGCAGTGACATACATTTTCTGCTGTTACACTACATTTTACCATAATACTAAATAAGTTTAAGTTTTGCACCATTATGCAAAAAAGGAGAAAAAAATGTTACTGTAAATAGTAAAAAAAAAAAAAGTGCAAATGCTCAAACATTAATTTTCTTACACAAATCTCACAATACTGCTGCGCCACAAATGGCTGACATTAGGTGCCCTATGCAATGATATATTTCTGTTAGAACAATTTTTGAATTACAATAAGAATATGCAGTTTCACATCAATACTGAAACTCTGAGACGTTCCAAAAAAGGCCTGTTAGTAAGCTCTCAAACGCTGCACGATGATATCACTGCATAGTTAAAACCCCATGACCGTAAATGTTTTCGATGACATCATGCCTATTTCATCCAAACCTCGAGCTGCAACTATCTCAACTGATATCTGAGCACCTGGAAGGGAGACACATCTGCTTTTCCAGAGCACCTTGTGATAGCAAATAACTCTACAGACATTCCAGAGGGCAGCACTGGAAGAATTATTTCTGATTTTCTGAGTCATCGCAAGTGGGGAGGTTTTAGGAAGAATGCATCAGTACAGGCCTGGCTGCCGCTCCTCTATTACTCACTGTGTCCTGTTGGCAGGGGCTCAACAGACAATCCTTAGACTGGGGCTGAGGTCAGGAACGGGCAGGGAAAACTTGCAGTACATACTCCTTAGCTTCCCTGTTTTCTCTATCAAACTCCAGTACAACACATACAGGCAGTACTTTATCTTGCGGTGAAGCCTCTCACCCCACTCGCATGCTCACACAGCCTGACGTCCTTCATCACTCCTGCTAACTGTGTGATATCTGGAGTATGAAGCATGTGATTTCATCTGATCAATGGGAGAAGGTGACACAAAATACTGACGCTTGCTCTCCGTGCTAGCGCAAATTAAAGGCAAGCAGGCACGAAAGGAGTCATATTCTTTTTCCTCAGATGTAAGTCCATTAATTATCTGTTTTTACCATCTTCTTTCTTTCCACAATCACTGTATAATCTGTATTCTATATATCTACCAGGGGGAATAAGAGTAAGAAATGATGGCATCATGCGTGGAAGATGTAATTAAATATTCAGCATCTTTATATATAGACTGTGAGAAATCATTTTGGATCAGCGTTGACCAACTCTCTTATTTTGCATGTGCCCTCAGCCCATGTTTTCAGTCACACCCAGCCTTGCAACCAATGCCAATGCTGCTGCAGCAGCGGCTGCTGCGTTTAATCCCTACCTTGGCCCTGTGTCGCCCGGCCTGATGCCCACTGACATCTTGCCCAGTGCCCCTGTACTGGTCACCAGCAACCCCAGCGTTCCTATACCTGCTGCTGCTGCCGCCGCTGCTGCTGCACAGAAACTCATGAGGACAGACAGACTGGAGGTGAGGAACACAAACATTTGCACGCAGTCACAAGAACGAGCGGGAAAAAAACATAACCACATCAGGAGGATTTGCGTAATTATTTTGTGATTTCCCTGCCACTCCCAGATTATAAAAGATTAAGCAAACTCTAGTAAATGTTGCACCCAGCAAGCACCTTTTTAACACCTTTACAGAGTGTGGCTTTTCAGATGTGGGCTGTGTTTGTTGAATATTAAAGAAATGGGTTGGGAAGTCTTAACAGTTTTTGTTTACAGACTTGTAGACTTGTGTATGTACACTGTACAGCAACTACATCCCATTACCATAACACAGTTATTACTCAGACTTGAGCAAGAGAGAGAGATGTTAATGAAAGGATCTACAAACATTACCAGTGCCGGCTCTATCGATACGAAGGAGATAACTTTGTCTGGCACGAGCTCAAGTTATAATCTACATATGTCATTTTCAGAAAAATCTTTACTTCTTCTCGGAAAGCAATTAGTTATTTGAAACCCGATGAGCACCCCCCCCCCCCTCCAGCTGTGTTCAGATAATCATTAATTGGACAGTAAGTCAATCTCATCCATTATGTAACCCCACCCGAGAAACAGTGGCAGCGGAATAATGGAGAAATCGTTGGAGGCAGGCAGGAGGCGTGCAAGAATGTAGGAAGGTTACATTTAAGATGTAATGTTGGGTAGCTGGGTAATTAATGGGGGGCGAGGCTGAGTAAGTCTCTGGACCAAGTGAATGAGTGGACAACATGCAGAGCGAGGAAACGGGTCACTGACAGGAAAGAGAGATGGAGGTGGAAGATAGGAAATCAATTTGTAGACCTGTTGTGGTCATCAGGGGAGGGACTGGAGCAGGCAGAGACAGAAATACCAGAAACAAAGGAAAGGGCACTGACTGAATTTTCTAGAGGAGTTAGAAAAAGCCATGCCACAGAGGTTGAGGATAAGTGGAGGCAAGATGTTGTTAGTAGGAGAGCATGCAGCTCTTGATTCAGATTAAAACAATTTGTCCTGCAACAGATCGATAGCAAGAGAATATGAAATATTTATTAACCAAATGCAATAAAACTCTACTCATTCCACCGTTTTCCTTCTTAGATATAGTTGGTCAATGGTATTTGTGGTGGTCAGGCTGCGTGTAAGCTTTTTGATCCATATCCTAGTTTCATAATTTGAAAGGAACTAGGTTTGCTAAAAATATCTTAGAGAAAGGGGCCAGTCATATTTCAGTGTGTGTCATTCAAAGTAAACATAGCTGGAATTCTGTGGAGCGGCACACATACCGCTCACTAGATATGTTACAGTCTGGTTCCTTGAGGCTGTGAGAAATTCCTATTTTAGAAGACAATGCCCCAGACGGTTTTCCTGAGAAAATATTCTCCAGAAGTCTCTCTGTCTCTTCCTCATATACCGCAACATCTCAGCATGCATAAAGTCATATGTTGCTCACCTGCAACCATGGTGATGTAAGTGGCTCAGGGGGACAGTTACCATAGGGACAGAAATATGATTAGCAGACCCTTTATTTGTTTGTCCAACTAAGCACTTTCACCTTTTTCTAAATAATGTATCACTGTAAAGACAAACAGTATTTCATACCTGATCCTGAGAAAATCAAACTCCTGTCATTCAGTCCTCTCATGTTTTTATTTCTGTGGCAGCCACATACACCTCATCACCAAAGGCTTTCACTCTCCCCTCGATCCCCATCTATCTGTCTTTTATTCTATATTTGTCAACCAAGCTTAGATTTTCCTTCTCTTCCAAGTTTCCGCCCTCCCTCACCCGCCTCTACAACATCTGCCTGACAACAAGGCAGTCTCACCTTTTTTTAAAAATAAGACCAGCAACAGTAGTAGTAGTTAGCAGCGGTGGGGTGGTGTGCGCATGTAGGCATACATATTTGAATAAGAGAGGGAAGTACCTACGAGAAACAAGAGAGAAAGGGAGAAACACCATCACTCAGAGCAGTCGGTGAATGTGGATGATGAGCTGTCATGACTGGAGACAGAGCAGTTTGCAGATAACGGTGCTGGTGGCCTTTTGTCTGGCAGCCGGTCCACCACAAATCAAATCCTTTATGCACGCAGACGGGGAGACTGGTAAACAGACTTGGTAAATGGCTTGTTCTATCACAGTAACTGATAGATCAATACAATGCACCATGAAATTGCCTTTCTTTTGGTGGCGGACTGGATCTTTAATGCAGTTCAGACTCAACAGTCTGATGGTGAGCAAGCAGGGATCTGAAGTTATCATAAGGCTCTCTAAGTGTCAGAATGAAAAAAAAAAATGCTGCCTTCTAATATACATGTACACCCACCTTGTGTGTGTGTGCGTATGTGTTTACTACTGTGTGCCAGTGGGCTGATGATTACGTCAGCTATAGCCTCCCTTGAGGGTAACCAGCTTCATATTTCCCATGAGCCTCATTGATCCTGTACATTTACGCAGAAGCAGTTATTTTCCCAGTTGTTCATGCAGGTGCTGCCCCCTTCTGTCACACACGGGAAGAACAACAACACGTCTCATTTGAATAATGGATGAAAACTGTGTGATTAATGAGTCTGTAAACGTTGGTTAGGGTCTGTTCTGCTTATCAATCAACATTAATGGCTGAACCCATCATTAAGATCGGTTACCTTGTCTGATAAAGGGATTGTGAAGTTCTGAAATGACTGAGCAGATTGATTACTTTATCACATGAGGCAAACTCACCGGTAACTTTGTAACTTGTGTGTGCAACTGTGTGTGAAACTGTGTGTGTGTGTTAGGTTTATGATCAAATTCTTACTGTTGCCCCAGGTATGCCGGGAATATCAGCGGGGTAACTGCACACGTGGGGAAAACGACTGTCGTTTTGCCCATCCTGCAGATAGCACCATGATCGACACCAACGACAACACAGTCACTGTTTGTATGGACTACATAAAGGGCCGCTGCTCGAGGGAGAAGTGCAAGTATTTTCACCCTCCGGCTCACCTGCAGGCCAAAATCAAAGCCGCCCAACACCAAGTCAACCAGGCTGCAGCGGCTGCAGCCATGGTAGGTATCTGTACACAGATTACACCACCAAAAGCAGCTGAAACTAAGAAACATGCAATGTATTATAATATCACAACCCACTGCTAACAATTAAAATGAAATGTAATGCACTTTACAGTTTAAACTTAGATTTTTATATAAAAAAAAAAAAGTTAAAAAGTGGATAAGCCAGGATTAAGTTTTACAATAAACATGACCTGGTAATTCTATTGAATTTAGAGCACAGATATCACACCACAAATACTCGTAGCTGCAGTTTTTTTTCTATGTATTGACGGAGTTGCTTGAGCCAGCACCTTTTACCCTGTGCTTTTACTCAACCTTTAGTCTCCATTGTGCCTCTGCAGCTCTGACTCAGTATGCCCTAAAAAGATACAGATGTATCTTGTGTCAATGTGTGCTTTATTAGCAGCAGTAGTAATCATGCTAGTATGTGACTGAGCCTTCTGCTCCCCCTCCCCTGCTCCTCCTTGTTTTGCTGCTTTGTTAGTTTTACATTTTGCTTTTCCCACAGTCAATAGGTGTGCTAAATTTTTTTGCTGAGAGGACAACTGTGTAGACTGCGGCTTATTTTGATTTTGTTTCCGCAATGCAGTGATTGGTTTCTCTAAAGAGACAGAAAAAGGTCGTGCTCTGCCAAGTACTGTACAGTAGATGACATCAGGTAATTCACAAATAAGGGTCAACTTGATTTCAGCTAACCTTTCACATTTCTTTATTTCTATAAATTAAGCACAATTTGAGCAGGCCTGCCATTTACATCAAAGCATTCATGTCCAGTCTTATCTTTACCATATAAAATGTGGTAGTATGACTGTCTATATCTATAGGCACAATGTATTATTAATATTACATTACCATTACCTTAAAACTAGCCTAGGACCAGGGGTCAATGATCAGGATAATATGCCTTTATGGGAATTTTATTTCAGCCCAGTCGCCATAAGCATTAAGAAAGCAGAGTATCTGGAGCAGAGGGCAGGATCATATTAGTTAAAATTCATAGTCTACTTCAAATTAATGGATT
Organism: Cichlasoma orientale; assembly: GCA_034780415.1. Classification (NCBI taxonomy): domain Eukaryota; kingdom Metazoa; phylum Chordata; class Actinopteri; order Cichliformes; family Cichlidae; genus Cichlasoma; species Cichlasoma orientale. The sequence continues at coordinate 40,130 of JAVDPK010000125.1, read as the reverse complement.
TGATCAAAGCTTTTTCATTGGCTAATAATCATTTCTGGACCGGAACACCTTTCTAATTTTCATATTCATGAAAAATAACTTTCTTCTGACATTAAAGTTTGCCAAGGGCCGTAATTCTTTTCAGTAACCCTAAAGCCATTAATGTGCATGCACAAGTCTTGTAATTGTTGTTTATTGCATTCCAATGATTCGTTTTTGTTTGTTTGTTTTGTTTTGTTTTTTTGTTTTTTTTTCTCACCAACCCACACTGCACTGCTGCCCCCATGATGCACCTTCGCTTGCTGGTTTATGTTAATGCGCTTGAACCCCATTGGCCCATTGCCATCATGTGCTCGCTGCCTGCTAATTAAGACTCAGTCGGCTGTCAAATCACTGAAGCGACCCCTCGACGCAACTTTTGATCTGGTACTATGACCTTTCACCTTTTAGCTTGGCATGCTGCTGTGATGTGATAGATATAATTTTAAGCTGTGTATTTAATTAACTAAACTGAGGAAGCACTGAAGGGTGATGAACTGATTGTAACCTTTAGTTTTTTAGGATAAAAAAAGTTTGATAAATTTCCCGTTCCAATCACATCAGGGAAGAAAAAAGTCAAGGGCTAAAAACTGGAAATACGCCACATTTTTCCAATGTCAGTTCATCACCTTAAGTGAAGCTCAAAAAGCAGTTCACTGGAAGCATGAAAGTGCAGTATTTTCTTGATATATAAGTTATGATAGTCTTTGCATGTATTTGTTATTTCCCATATTGCATGTGTAATTGTTAAAGAGGTGTCATGACAGTCTTAGCAAAGCTTATAGTTTACTATTATCATGGAGCTGGCAGCGCAGCTTTCCCTAACTACATCATTTCCATTGATGGTCCAACAATCAGTGCATCGACTTATATTAGAAAGTTACTAAGTTCTCTTTAAAGAAAAATTTTGTTTTGCCTCAGCCAGCAAAAAAAAAAAAATGATTGTATGTACTGTATTATTCAAAATCATGTAAAAAAAAAAAAAGAAAAGAAAAAGGTTCACAGCAATATCTTGAGGACTTGTGTGCTTGTCACTAGATATGTCACACATTTTGTCAGCCAGCACATCTGCCCGCCTGCTCTGACAGAAGTCATGTAGTCCACTGCTTGCTTGCCAATATATTTGATAGCTGTTTTGATGGGCAATTTAAATCTTCTAATGAATTTCTTTCTTCTGTCTGTCATGAATGTCACTGCTACCATTCTTTGATTTCCCTCACTCCCATCCTTTTGTTTTGATGTTGTCCCCTCTTCAGGGGCTCCCTCCCGTCTTGCCTCCTTTACCAAAGAGACCTGCACTTGAAAAAGCCAACGGTGCCACCACTATGTTCAATGCTGGTGTATTCCCGTACCAACAGGCCCTGGCCAACATGCAGTTTCAGCAACAGGCTGCCTTCATACCATCAGGTAAGGCCTGAGTCTTCTTTAACTTACGTTTGTGGCAGTTATCCTATTCACGTTTCACACTCCTTGATTGTGGTTTGGAATCAGCAGTGGCTGAATGTGTGAAATGATGGAAAAAACTTGCACAGTATTGCACGTACACTATATTGCCAAAGGTATTCGCTCGTCTGCCGTCACACATATATGAACTTGAGTGGCATCCCATTCTTAATCCACAGGGTTTAATATGATGTCAGCCCACCCTTTGCAGCTATAACAGCTTCAACTCTTCTGGGAAGGCTTTCCACAAGGTTCAGGAGTGTTTATGGGAATTTTTGACCATTCTTCCAGAAGCTCACTTGTGAGGTCAGACACTGATGTTGCCAGGCTCACAGTCTCCACTCTAATTCATCCCAAAGGTGTTCTGTCGGGTTGAGGTCAGGACTCTGTGCAAACCAGTCAAGTTCTTCCACACCAGACTCGGTCATCCATATCTTTTATGGGCCATTTTGGAACAGTAAGGGGCCATCCACAAACTGTTCCCACAAAGCTGGGAGCGTGAAATTGTCCCCATCTGATTGCCATACGGAGAAGTGTGATTAGGCATTCCAGAAAACACATCTCCACTGCTCTAAAGTCCAGTGGCGGCGTGCTTTACACTACTGCATCTGATGCTTTGCGTTGCGCTTTGCGATCTAAGGCTTGGATGCAGCTGCTCGGCTATGGAAACCCATTTCGTGAAGTTCTCTACACACTGTTCTTGAGCTAATCTGAAGGCCACATGAAGTTTGGAGGTCTGTAGTGATTGACTCTGCAGAAAGTTGGCGACCTCTGCGCACTTCGTGACTGAGTTGCTGTTGTTTCCAATTGCTTCTACTTTGTTATAATAGCACTTTGATTGTGGAATATTTAGTAGCGAGGAAATTTCACGACTGGACAGGTGGCATCCTGTCACAGTACCACGCTGGAATTCACCGAGCTCCTGAGAGCGACCCATTCTTTCACAAATGTTTGTAGAAGCAGTCTGCGTGCCTAGGTGCTTGGTTTTATACACCTGTGGCCATGGAAATAATTGAAACACCTGAATTCAATGCTCTGGATGGGTGAGTGAATGCTTTTGGCAATATAGTGTACATGTGCTGCATGGGCGTAACTTCAGTGTTACAAGTGGGAAGAGAAATAATGTCAGAGGGTTTATTTTTTTATAAAATATAAGCAGGCAGGTGATAGTAGTAACATTACATATAATGAACCAGCGCAGGAACAGGATGAGAAACTGCCAGACTTAGTTAATTGAATGGAAACTCTGAAAAATGGGGGCAAAACAATGCAGGACAACTGAGAGGCACTTCATTCTATAGCAGTGCAAATTATACCCAAGGTACACAGTACATGTGCATATACAAAATGCGCACGCACACACACACACACACACACACACACACACACACACCTCTTTTGAACTGCTCATCCTTGGGCACTGCATAGTCATCTTACACTGCGCCCCATATTCTCCTCTGACAGCCTAAGAATAGCCTGCCATCGATTCGCCTCTGTGAAGGATTCAGATACTCAGATCCTCGTATGTCCCACTCTATCGGACTGTCAGATCACTACAGCTGCACTGTTTGAGGGCTTAAAAAGCAGGTCATTCAAACCTTTTACAGTACAAACAGCTGCCACGGCGCTGACGGGAAAATTGGAACAGCGATAGTGTTCAATTTGTCCTTCAGTTTAATGGATCAGTTGAACAGGAAACTGGGGATGGCCAGCAAGTTTTGTTTTGTTTCCAGTTTTTTCACACCTCTTCCCACTCAGAGCTCTCATGCATATGCTTTCTTAAACATGCAGTATGTGTGACTACAGCAACTGCAAGCTATGTAATTATTAATAGCCGATGCTGTTATTTAATATGATATAGCCACTCTATTAAAGAGTGGCTTGTTTACAGTACATCCAGAATGAATCCAATATTGTCTGACTTTGTTACACTTGTAATACATTTTGCTGATTTCTTCTCCCCCTATTCACTCCACTCCCTGTTGCAATGCATGATGGGCAGGCTCGATATTGTGCATGACACCTGCAACAAGTGTTGGTAGGTGCCAGCTTTCCTTACTGATTATCTTTGAGCCCATTTTAGTCGCTCTCTTTCATTCAACTCACCACATAAAGTGAGCACAGTTTTTTTAATTTAGACTTTGAAATGTAGTCAAAATGGTATGCAGTGTCTTTTCAACAGAGGCTATTAAAATGTAAATAGAAAATTTTGATTTTGAATTTACTTGTGTAATTTCAATTGGACATTATGTGTTTTAAAGGAGACGTATCATGCTTTTAAATCCTTCCTTTTCATATATAAATCATTCACTTGTGGTCTACATAAAGTAG
>JAVDPK010000125.1:21978-36238 GCA_034780415.1 Cichlasoma orientale | reverse complement strand
ACACACACACACACACACACACACACACACACACACACACACACACACACACACACACACACACACACAGAAATATGAACACATTTACAACTCTTCAGTACCAAAGTCATGGATGTGATTTGTAATGTCACTGAGTTCCATTCTGACATTGCGCAGATCAATGGAGGCTCTCCTGGAAACATGGTAATGTACATCCTGTATATTTAATTAAGCTCCTTAGCCTTTGTGAGTCAGCATTAGCCCCACTATATTGCCACACAAGAAGCTTTGCACTAATGCAACATTACCCTCTTTCACTCCCACTTTGCTTGAAGCATCTCGGTTTCCCTTGTTTCCAGCCACTGGGACAACAAATTATTGAGTAACAGCAAAGCTCTCTCCATTATTCGCCCTCACTGTCAGCTTTTCCATCCACCCCTTTACATTTGATACTTTGAACTTTTCACTTTAGACATGTTCGGTCATTTGACCATGCTCATCTCATATATTGGCTTATGTTCCTTGTTTCTGTCTGTTTTTACAGCTTCACTGTTGCAAACTGAGTTTAAACATGTTCTGTCCTGTGAATTGTTACTCCTTGAGGTAAACAGATAAGATCATGACTGGATAAAGGCATCTTTTACGGCCTGAAGGTCTCACATAGTTCAACTAGTTGTTTAACTAGTCCTAGGGTGTTTAAAAGTGGAATGGGAGGCAGAGCCTTCAGGCCCCTCTTCCATGGAATCAGCTCCCAGTTTGGATTCGGGAGACAGACACTGTCTCTACTTTTAAGATTAGGCTTAAAACTTTTCTTTTTGATAAAGCTTATAGTTAGGGCTGGATCAGGTGACCCTGAATCCTCCTTTAGTTATGCTGCAATAGGCCTAGACTGCTAGGGGGGCTTTCCATGATGCACTGACTGAGTGTTTTTTGTTCTTTCACCTCTTTTCACTCTCTGTGTTTAAACACCACTCTGCATTTAATCATTAGTCACTATTAATCTCTGGCTCTCTCCCACAGCATGTATTTTGTCCTGTCTATCGCCCCAACCGGTTGCGGCAGATTGCTGCCCCTCCCTGAGCCTGGTTCTGCCGAAGGCTTCTTCCTGTTAAAAGGGAGTTTTTCCTTCCCACTGTCACGAAGTGCTTCCTCATAGGCGGTCGTCTGATTGTTGGGGGACTATAGTTGTGATTTGGTGCTATATAAATTGAACTGAACTGAAATCTTCAGCACAAGTTATATTTTACTTTAAGGATAATATGTGGATAATGTATCTAGTCAGCTATTCCCTGATCCAGTTGTCAGGTCACTCCAGGAGCACGTGGTCATAGACTTTAACTGGCCTTGTTTGGACTGTAAGACATTAAAATGCATGCACACCTAGTAACTAACAAGCACATCATCTATTAATGTAATAAAAAAATATATATATAAGGATATTCTCTTTGTTACCCAGGTACATTTATCAGTAGTTCATAATGCCCACAATAAACTGGGAAAAAGAGATTTCCTGTATCTGGATCCCTGTGTGATGATCAAATACAATAAACACTGTGCACTTTTGGTTGTGAAATAATACAACTGCTGCTGTCTCTGCTGGCTGCCAAGTTTGCATTAATATAATTAGTAACTGTGTCAGGGCTTACTCAGGTTTCTGATTTTAGAAAAATCTATTTCTTGTTTAGAGTGCTTTTTAAATGTAGCTAATATTACTTTTAAAAAAAGATATTCATTCATTCATTCATTGATACTAATACTGATAAATGGCATGCACTACCTTACTTTATGTCAGTCATTATCTGCAGTGTCAGATGTCATGATCTCACATAGCAGATTGTTTTAAGTGCCCATTTGAATAGTGCCATGCATGTCAGCATGTATCCTTATATGACTCTTAATGCCAGTGTGCAGGCCAGTCTTCACTCTACCTAGCTCATTAGTGCAGCCGTAAAGATTTTTTAAGATTCCTATTGCCTTTATTCGCTTTACTACAGCTGCCCACTCCATTAAAGCATTTACTTCCTTAATTGCCAGATGAGTTACTCTCATCCCATGAAAACCACATTTACCACCAGCTGAAAGGTCTATATGCTTTTTGAAAAGGGAGAGTATCCGACTTAAATTAGGATCAGCAGCAGGTCCCACTGCAAACAGCATATCACCCGACCGCTTTCAAAATGTATTTATCACCTTTATCAAATATCATAACATATGAAGTATGGATAGTATGAATTATGAATATGTAGTTTTGCTTGATGCATCATAAACTCAACATTCTTTATCATTTTCATGTTTCTTGCAGTTTGTTAGACGATGCTGATGCTCTGGCACAGTGTACTGGGATGCGGGCTGAATGGGAAAGCTCAGTATAGTACATCTTAAAGCTCTGAAAGCCTTGCTATCATGTTTTGCTTCCATTGTTTTATGTATATATACATTCTTAAACAAAAACAAACTCAAGTAAATGTTTGTAATGTGTGTATTATCATTCGCCACTGTCTCTATTACTAGATAAAAAATACACATCAGCAAGAGAAGAAAAACACTTTTGAGGAATGGCTCAGACAGACTGAATGGTTAAAATGTGTCTTAATTGGTTTGGCTCTTTAATGTTAAGGTTTTTAAATATTGGGTTTGGTACTGCATCATAATTTCCAGATAAATCATTCTAATTAAGTATCCTTCCTTCCTTTGATCTTGTGAAAAAGCTGCACTTGGTGTAAAAATGTGGCAAATCCCCAAACTGTCATTAGCTGGAGTGTTTCTTTTTTTTTTACTCTTTAGCCAAGTTAGATGAACTAAATTATCCAGCATGGAAGTATTTTTCTTTATACCCACCTATTGCCTGCTGTTGTTTTATTTAAGAAACAGTTGTCCATGCAAATACACGAATGTTCATGATACTGAGGCTTCCATGGTATTGTTTCTGACTGGATCTCACCGTAGATGACTCTCTCAGTCTTAACAAACTCAAGAATGAATTTAGCCCTAAGAAACACGTCATGATTAATGAGTACCATTTCCAAATCTTTTGCCTCACCATTTAATCAGCTCAGACTTGAGCTTATTCTTCTTCTAATAGGACATCAGGAGTGGCAGAGAAGTATGTGAAGATGGTGCAGGACATGCACGAGGACAGAGTGACAGTGAGGTGTGCGGTAAGAGTGACAGATGGGTTTGAGGTGGGGGTGGAATTACATCAGGGATCGTCTCTGATCCCCATCTTGTTTGCAGTGGTGATGGACAGGCTGAAGATGAGGTTAGGCAGAAGTCTCTGTGGACTATAATGTTTGCAGATGACATTGTGATCTGTGGCAAGAGTAGGGAGCAGTTAGGAGACAGCCTGGAAAGGTGGAGGTATGCTTAGGAGAAAACATGGATGAAAGTTAGTAGAAGCAAGACAGAACAGGTGTGAATGAGAGAAAGGCAGGTGTAACGTGAAGATGCAAAGAGGTAATGAAGGTACATGAGTTTAAATACCTGGAGTCAACCATCCAAAGCAGTGGAAAGCGAAAAAGAGAGTGCAGGTAGGGTGAAGTTGGCAGAGACGAGTATCATGGGGGGGATTGTGACAAACAGCAGCGAGAGTGAAAGGGAAGATTTACAAGATGGTAGTGAGACCTGCTATGATGTATGGTTTGGAGTTGGTGGCTCTGACAAAAAGACAAGAGGCTGAAGATACTCAGACTTTCATTGGTGACCAGAAGTGACCAGAAGGGACAGGTCAGATCGAGTGGTTTGGAGACAAAGTCAGAAAGACAAGGCTGGGATGGTTTGTATATACAGTACCAGTCAAAAGTTTGGACACACTCACCCACTGGGTGCAGATGAGGGATAGTGGATATATTAGACAAAGGGTGTTGAAGATGGAGCTGTCAGGCAGGAGGAAAAGAGGAAGGACACTGAGAAGATTAATGTAGTGAAGGAGGACATGCAGAAAGCTGGTGTGACAAAAGAGGACACAAAGGATAGGGTGAGATGGATGCAAATGATCCGCTGTGGCGACCCCTAAAGTGAGCTGCCGAAAGAAGAAGAAATTCTATTCACATCACTGCTGACTTACAAAAGCTCAAATATGAGCCAACCTTTGAATGTCTCCACTGTAAAATGCTTGTCAGAATGTTGGTTTGGCAAGGAACTATGTTACTGTGGTATTTAGACAGAAAAGACACACTGACCTTCTCTCTACTTGATAGAAAGCCTCTGTGACATTCAACTGAATTGATCAGGTTATAAAAAGGCAGTTGCTAAATGTGGGCCAGGAAATGTAAATGGATACATTGCCAACTGGTTAAGTTAGACAGATAGCGGATATGCGAATGCATTTAGAGTGATAGGAAAATGGAGAGAGATGAGAGATTAAAGAAGAAGAGAAGGCTGTATGTAGGTTTGGTCAAAAGGTTTAGCCTGTTGATCACAGTTGCAGGCAGAGGAGCCCTAGGGAGCAGCTGACCTTTGTGTGAGTGTGTGTGTGTGTGTGTGGGTGTGTGTGTGTGTGTGAGAGAGAGAGAGAGAGAGAGAGAGAGAGAGAGAGAGAGAGAGAGAGAGAGAGAGAGAATAGAACCAAGCTGTTTACTAAAAACTAAAGAGCGCTCCTGACTTAACTGACCTTTCTTTTAAGGTCCATTCAGTGTGATTGCTCTTGGGCAATCATAGCAGGTGAGCAGATGAGCGCAGTACTTTCAGATGAATTACAAGTATCACTGACAACTTTTCAAGGTTACTGTAATGATATGTTTACAAGTAACAATATGTGTGAACACAGCACTCATACATTATCACCTTTCAAGCCAATAGAGCAAACGTGTTTGCAAACAATTGCCTATTTCCACATCCAGCATGTAGAGAGCAAAATTAGCATTCATTTGCTGTGGTGTTTCCAATCACCTGGAACATGTCCAATCTCAGCTAACTCAGAAAGAATCTCGCTCTTTAGTTGTTAAATGCTTCACTGCTGTTGTGCACCACTCAATAGCTGTTGCAGTCCTGAGTAAACTGTTCCTTTTCTGCTCACGACATGAAAACTTAAACTGATTGGTGGCAGTAACACAACTTATCGAGCGTCTGACCACACATATTCTTGTTATGCGTGATCTTCTTAGACAGTTTGACGTGCATGAATGCCTCCTTTAACTGGAGGGTGTGTTGTCTTGTTGTGCAGTGCTCCACACTCCACTTTTTAACTGCTATGACATTAACACGTACTGGATGTAGCTATACTCGTTAGTGCAAACATACTTAAGGCACTCAAAATAGAGAGCGTAAGTATGGAAGCGTGCAATTTGAGACCCAGCATGAGTTTATATAGTCACATGTACAGTATAACACAAATTATCATAGGTAGACCTGTGCACTCTGTTTATTCATTCTCCCAACTTCAGCCTTCTTTCAAACAACACACCCCCTCGCCAACATCAACTTAAGAAGACTAAATTTAAAATAAAACATCCCAAATATGCAAGATTAAAATGATCTGAGCCCTGCTACACTGCTGATAACTATTTTAAACACAGCACTACCATTTTTGAAAAGTGAGCCAGACATCACGTTGTATTGGGTAGCATAATTACAGCAAGAGTCTCAGGGGAAAGAGTAAACCACGCAATTTGGCAAAAGGTTTTGCTCTCCCAGACCCCTCAAAAAAGGCCAGTGATAATGGCTGTTTAGGCTGGAAACCCTGAACTGACGTGAGAAAACAGAGGCTACCATTATTTACAATGTTGATAAGTCAATTTTAGTTTAATCTCATTTAAACTCGAGTCACTTCTCATCTGCAGGCTTTCATTCAAGGAAGAAGTATGAAATGCTACGTTCATCTGAAAGAAAGAAAGAAAGAAAGAAAGAAAGAAAGAAAGAAAGAAAGAAAGAAAGAAAGAAAGAAAGAAAGAAAGAAAGCGTACGAGACACAAAAAAGCCAGAAAAAGAAGGCAGAGCAGACGAGTGACGAGGAGTAATTGCAAAAGAAGAATTCATTATTTTCCATCCCAGTCTGTTGGAAAGGAGATAAGAAAGATCAGTACCCAGTGAGATGTTCATCACAACCGTGTGTGTTGGTCTTCTTGTGGGCATGCAATGAGGCTGGAATGGGATGAAGAATTTTTTTATTAGAAAAAAAAAAGAACAGACTGCCAAAGAAAACAAAAAAGATGATAGACAGGACAGAGGAAGAACAAAAGAGCTAAATTGGGATACACTCGCTGGAGCTTATAGTGGAAAATCATTTTCTCACACATCTGCTAATTTGCCAAATTAGATTTAGCTTCAGAGACAGATGCATGCTGGTCTAACTATGCTAAAATGGCTCAGGGTCTGATCTTTATTATTTCTTGTTTCAGCCACTCAGTTTCAGGAAACACTGCTAGCCACTGCAACTTGTAATAATTGGGTTGTGAGAGGAGCCAATGGGATGTAAACAAACACAGGTCAGAGACAGAGACAAACAGAATTCCCCTTCTGTGCTTTGTAGTTGACGTTATGATCATTATCGGGATATGGGGAATAGCATTAGAGAATTTTGGCACTGGGACTAAATCCACTAAGAAACGACAGGATCCAAAGGGCTTTTCAAAGTTAAAACTGTGCTTTGGCTTCAACTACTGTACAGCTCTCAAACAATGACCTTATATAACTTCACACCTGGAAGCATGTGCAGGGGACACTGCTTCCCGAGACATAGATTGGTTCTGACTGGGAACAGCTGACTCACCACAATCCATGACTGTGTGAGCAAAGTAAGCAAAAGTCTGGCCGCCTTTATCCATAAATTATGTTCAGTGTGCAGCTCAGTCTTTTCTCATTGTAATAAGTACAGCATTTATGCCATTGGGCTTGTTTTTTTTTTTCTTCCGTTATGAAGAACATTTTACATATATAATTTAAACTTATATAAAAATGAGTCATTTTTATATATATATCTGTTGTGTGTTTGCCAACATTAGCTACCACAACATTAGCCACCATAAAGCTTAAAGCTGAAGATAATATTAAAAAAAAAAGCGCACTGTTTTGGGCTTGAACTTTGCATTTGAAAGAAGATTATGATCTCTAATTCAAACTAATTCAAAACACACTTTATTATATGTTTACTATACTTTCCCTTTGCTTTTATCTTTTTCACCTTCTTCTCATAATAAACTTTAAATATTTAAATTGATGTATTTACCTATACACCTATATTTCATTTTTATTTCATGTCAGCTGTGGGAAATTCTTTTGAAAAACAACATCAAAATCTTAGATAAATAACAGTAGTTAAAGGTGCTTGAATTGAGATGGTTCTGTTAACTGCTTTCTGCATGGCTAAGAATAAACTTCAAGTTTTAGTCAACATGAACTTTACAGAAAAATGTCCTCGTGCACACATTGCTCAAGAGTTGTCTGCCATATTGGATGTGATACAACCAGCAGTCACGATGGAAAACACGTATTCCCCAAGCAGCTGGCGAGTGGTTGTTTGAGGTTGCTGGCTATTGCTAGGTGAAATCAGTCACAAAGAGGGTCCTGGTTGCTAGCAGATTGCTGCAGTCGCCTGCAGTTTGCACAGGAGACACCACCTTGTCTGCAAACAATATCTAACTACTAGCCACATGAGAGTAAACCTTAAAAAAGTGTGACGCAAACCAGAAGTTGTGCAGCCAACACATTTCAAAAGGTGCAACTTTTACTTCAAGGCTAACTCTCTGCTTCCTGTTTCCAGTTTGGGTTGCATTTTTCACAGTTTCACTATCACTCGGAGAGTAGCTGGCAAGCATTCCCTCGTGACCAGTGGTTGTCAAATGGTAGCGAACCAGTCTCTAGGCCTGTGTGACCGGGGCCTCGTTCACATGACAGTACACTGTCACCATGATTGTCACGCATCCAGAATGGCAAACAAGTTAAGTTAAACAAGCGGTTAGTGGTCACGTTTCTGCAAAACTATAATAGAGTTCCATGTAAACAGTGCAAACTCCATCTGCTGAGGAAGACGAGTGTGACATGAGTGAAAGCTCCAGAGCAGTCTGAAATCAGTTTTGTTGAGGGTCCAGCAGTCCAACAGTGTTCCAGGTCTTTGCAATATTTGGTCTCATTTTGTCGTTGGTGTTGATTTTGTCATTCACAGAAGGTGTTATTGCCCTAAGTGTTGATTTGACTTTTTTCATTGGTGGTTACAGCCTGGATTCAGGGCCAACGTACCTTTTGGATGACTTGATTCTTACATTTGCCCGTCCAGCATGTGTGCAGTCAGCTATATTTAATTAAAATGTCAACAACAGATGTAAACAAATATAACAGATATTGGTATGGGGATAACTGAGAAAACATGGCAGTGGTTTTAAATTCAATTTAAACTTCCTGAACTTGAATTAATAAATATATATAATTCCATGTAATTTGTGGTCTTTGCTAAATGAGTTGAATCACAACAAGTTTTTTTTTTTTACAAACTTTACAAATGCGGTGAAAACCTTAACCTAGCACAGCTGCTCCTGACAGTTTGTGGTCCATTGATTTTGCCAGTGTTTGTGGTTTCTACATTTAAATTAATCTTACTGTGAGCATCCAGCCATGCCCAATATGTCTCTGTCCCTGTCAGCCTCTGGGGAAGAAAATGGAGGTCAGAGCCAAATAGGATAGGGTCCTTGGCAGGAAATGTAAGGCAAGTGCAGACAGCATTTTTTTGACTTTGCTAATCCTGTCTCAAAACCTTGGATTTTACATATTTTTATTAACATCAGTCTTATAAGACGAGTGTTTGGCATGGATATACATTAGGGAGAATAGAATAACAATAGCAATCTAAATGCCACATGTCAAACTTTGCTCTGTAAAAAGCCTGCTGAAATCTGTTTTGACTAAGTCCTTGCCAACACTGCATACTCGTTGTGTTTGCAGTGCACCGAAAGGATAAACTGCAACCAGCAATCTTTACTTTTGGCAGATGTGAATCCTACAGAGAGTTGCCATGCTGCAAGTTTCCAAAACAGATACTTCAATAATTCTTTATGACAGATTATGTGGCCACAAATCTCGTTCAAATACTGTGAAAGGAGCATATTTGTGACCAAATGTGCTCAAATTTTCTTCCATTTTTGCTAAATGTTTTCCGATCTTAATTCTCACACACAAAGTCAGAAACTGTGAGTTGAACCTTTTAATTGTTTGATGTAATAATTGCCAGTTGTATTCATGTGATGGAAACGATTACTTTGATGTATGACTGTTCTGTGGTGCAGCAGCTCTGAGCAGTAGCTAAATACTAAAGTTGATGTTAGCTGCAAAGCTGTGACTTGATTTCACCTTCCAGCAAATTTAGAGAATAGCTTCAACTTTCAGTTAATATATTTTATTTCACATCAAAATCACATACTCATACTTTTTTTTTCCTTATTAGAGAATATCCACGATATTGCACAAAACCTCAGGTTTGTTTTTACTGGAGGAGACTTAGCCTGCTGGGCCTCGCCAAGCCTATATCTTTTGAGCTTTCAAGAGGGGACCAGGAAAGCACTTTTGTAGTACTAGTTTAATTTCCTTGAAGCAGCTAAGAGAGAAGTATTCTAATTGCTTGTAATCATTAATTAAAAGTCTAGAGTGCTGCCCCAGTTTTCCTTGCCAGTAACCCTCACAAGATATTCTTATTATATATTGTTTCAGTGCAAATTTTTAGGAAACTGATGATCAGAAGAAAATAAAGTTTTACCATTTGTTTTTGTCAACTTTGGGAAGTTCATTATATGGATTCTCTCTCTCTCTCTCTCGCTCTCTCTCTCTCGGTGAATTGTGTAGTTTTTATAAGCCACCAACCTTTACCTCACCTTATATCCACTGATGTATCTTCTTCCAAGTTAATGGTGGACATTTATTGCCTGTCTTATTAATAACGTCCATTAGATTATTACTTGAATCTTGGCTCACTGCGTTTTCCACCATTTTTAAGATGTTTGGCATTGCAGCAAAATTAACTTAACCTTTGGCTCTATCATTGCGCAGCCTTCACTATTCTCCACCATCCTCTCCGTGTCTCTGCCAGTGTCTGGTTTGTCCTTGGCAGTGTTGCGCACATCCAGCTGTCTGTCGCAGCTTTTCGGGAGACGCGAACTGAGGATCGATCTTCACGTATGCAAAACATGCGTCTGTTTGTTTTGAATGCATCTGTTCTGTCTAACCTTTGACAGTGATAGTGGAGGAATATTACATGCAAAATGAGAATTGCAATGACAAACTATGACTATGGAAAATCCCTGTAGTCCGTTACACGTCTGCCCACTTCCCTTTTTTTTTTTCTTTTATCACTACCAAGCAATAATAACCTTCGAAACATTTTGAATGAATAATCACGGTGTTTTGTGGTCTTATAGTGAACATTTCCCTTTAAATGCCACACTGAAAAAGCAGTAATGTTATTTATACACATTTTGTTGCATTATAAATCTAAACTTAGGAAAGCGAAATGTTGTCTTGTACAGATCTGCGTAGCTTATATATCTCAACAGCAGTGATGTAAAATAAAAATAAAAAAAATGCTCCAATTGTAAACAAGCGAGTTTTTAATCATTTTTACTCCTGATAACAAATGTGACTGAGTCAGTCTGAGAGTAAAAGAAAGGTCGGTATCTATAGGCCTGTTCATTTATCGCTTAACCGCCTGTGCAGGCATTTCGGATGAAGGAGGAGGGAGAAGCAGAAAGTGCGTTTGGAGACGGGAAGCCGTGTGGCAGTTTTGCGTGCGCGCACCTCCCCTCTCGCGCGTAAAAAGCCTCCTCTCTCTTTACGGATCCTGTTTGCAATTCCTGCTTTTCGTGCCAGAGCCTGCAGCTGTCTCTGTTGCGTCCCACCGCCGCTGTTGTGGGAAATCGTCGTCCCGCGTGACGAACCGACTGCAGACTTCCACCCCCTTGAAGTGTCAGCGCCAACCCGAAGGAAATCGCAACTTTTAATCAATTTCCATTACTGCAAGGAACCCGAAGAAATACCTGACAGCTCGTGACGCCCCGTCGGCGTGTTGACTGAAATCTTTCCAACTGTGAAGGCTTTAGGAATGTGGAATACAACTCTGTCTCAACGGTGAGTGCCGTAATGTGTTTGTCATTCCCCCTTTCCCCTCTGTGTAGTCGGTCACAAGTGGTTGTCGGACTGGAGGAATTCTGTTGAATTAAGCGCTTGAATGTCAAGTCTGTGCACAACTGGTTTTTCTGAATTCAAACGTAATTTGTGTTGCGACCGAGCAACCGGCCTATAGCATGTAAAAATAATCATTTTAATCTGACATGTTTAACCCTAACCTGTTGTGTTCAAGCTGCTTAAATACGGAAGACTCAAATATTTACTCATGTGCCCTCTGCTTTCGTGCAGTGAAAGGACCTGCCTCTGCCCCTGACACGATGACCACAGACTTGAACTTGACCTCTCTAATGAATGTGACAGATCTCCACAACCAAACAAGAGGATGCTCCCTCACCAAGACAGGTTTCCAGTTCTATTACCTGCCCACTGTTTACATCATAGTTTTCATAACTGGGCTGGTGGGCAACAGCTTAGCCATCTGGATGTTTGTTTGCCATATGAGACCCTGGAGCAGCATCTCTGTCTACATGTTCAACCTGGCTCTGGCTGACTTCTGCTACGTCCTCTCGCTGCCTTTCCTCATCTTCTACTACTTCAACAAAACGGACTGGATATTCGGGGATGTTCTGTGTCGACTGCAGCGTTTTATATTCCATGTGAATCTTTACGGGAGTATTCTGTTCCTGACCTGCATCAGTGTTCACAGGTACACCGGAGTAGTGCACCCGCTCAAGTCTCTGGGTCGGCTGAAGAAGAAAAATGCAGTTATTACCAGTGCACTGGTGTGGGTTTTGGTTGTAATAGGCATCTCTCCCATCCTTTACTATTCCCGGACTGGCTTAAAGCGTAATGCAACCACTTGTTACGACACCACCACAGAGGATGAGTTACCGGGGTATTTCATCTACAGTATGACTTTGACAGTGTTTGGGTTCTGTATCCCATTTATTGTCATTTTTTGCTGCTATGGCATGATTGTCAAAGCACTAATCTACAATGATATGAACAATGCTCATCTGCGGCAGAAATCCATTCACCTAGTTATCATAGTACTTGCAGTCTTTGCCGTCTCCTACCTGCCTTTCCATGTGATGAAGAACCTCAACATGAGGGCCAGGCTGTACTTCCAGACCCCTGACATGTGTGAGTTTAATAACCGCGTCTATGCCACCTACCAGGTGACGCGGGGTCTGGCCAG
The DNA here is from genome assembly GCA_034780415.1 of Cichlasoma orientale. Taxonomy (NCBI): domain Eukaryota; kingdom Metazoa; phylum Chordata; class Actinopteri; order Cichliformes; family Cichlidae; genus Cichlasoma; species Cichlasoma orientale. The sequence goes on along the minus strand of JAVDPK010000125.1, from coordinate 24,018 downwards.
CCTCAATAGCTGTGTGGATCCTATTCTTTACTTCCTGGCTGGAGACACCTTCAGGAGGAAGCTGTCACGGGCCACTAAAAAGCCTTCCAGGAGGGGGGAAAATGTCCTTCAGTCAAAGAGTGAGGATACAGCACTCAACAGCCTAGCTGAGTATGTGGAGAATGGGAACCGGAGGCTGTAACAAGGCACCTCTGTGTGCCTGGTTGTGGATCTCTTTTCGCTTTAGAAACCGTTTTGGACTTGGCATAAATAAATGCACTGTATGGCCTGAAAACTGTATGTAGAATTTACTGGACAACAGTTTATAGAACTGTAGGATAAATGCTCATTTTAACCCTGTGATAAATATTGCTTGCTTGCAGCATATTGATATTGATAAGCTACTGTACTGTACTGTCCTGTCCATGTATTGTACTTTAAATGTTAGAACAATCACTCTTCTTTCTTATCAAGTCATTACTGTTGCTTACACTTTGGACAAAATGAACATTGTGATGAACCAGGCTTGGGGGAAATAGGCTTTCCTACAGGCACTAATGCCCCATTCATTAATTTGTATAGTAAAAATAGGACAGAGAAGCACCTTCTCTAGCCACAAGCTGATGCTTAATCAATAGCTATTAAACAAGTAAAGAGCTTGTGCCAAAGGAAGTGTACAAGGGATGATTTTTTTTTTTTTTAGGGGAAAAACTAAATGCACTGAACCTGAGATTGCTGCATGGATGTGCCATACAGACATTGTAATGCACTATGATCGGGACCTCTCCTTTCAGAGGGCTACCTATCCCTCCTCCTTTCGTTCTACATCCATTACTGAAGGGGTGTGAAATGTGGTCAACTACTTTTTCATTCTGACAGCTCTGAGGTTAAGGTCTCCAACGGCTCTGTTACCGCAAGATTTCTCTCCTTTTTCCTACTAAAAGAAAAGAGAAGAAATTGTTGACAGTATTTTATGTATATGATACTAAAAGTAATGTTTTTGTTTTTTTAAGGTGGACTGTACAGAATGTCGTGACGTTCCAGATTAGTTTGTATTATTAACTGTAGCTATCTTTAATCCAGATCTTTATGCATGAGCCTACTATCAAACCCATTATCAGTGTGATCAGACTGACTCACCAAAACAAGTTCTAACTACTCACGTTTTTATGACACAATAAAGAACGTTAGCTTTCAAATGATCTAAACACACACTTTTTAACCTGCTTTGTGACTCGATCCGCATATTGAAGATTTGTTTGTATGACATACCTCAAAGTAAATAGTGCACTGTGTCTGTGTTTTGGCAGATAATCATTTTTGTTTTGTATCTGTTGTAAACATTCTGGAGAAATTATGGTGGAGCTCTCTTGGTACATATTTTAGCCTGGTCTGTGTAAGTGTTTGATGTCTGTACTAATTCCTTTGTAAATCTGTAATGTGGTCATTTATAAATGTCAAGGAAGGAAGTAAAACAGTTGTACAGGAGCTATGGGGCCACGTGTATCTGTGTCAGTATATCTTTATATTTAAAATAGACAGTTTAGAAACCCTTGCATAATTTCACCTTTTTCGTGCCAGCTGCAGGTACAGTACCCCCAGTTAAATGTTCACAGAGGTGCGAGAGAACGAACGCCGTTGGTTTGGGAGACGTTCGTGCAGAGCTCTGTTCTCGCTGCTCCTCCTTGTTCTCGTCACTGCTGCTGACTTTCTCTTTCAGCGCAGCTAGGAGGAAATGAGGGGACGAGTCAGGAATAAAGAGTGGCACCTTTTTCTCCTGGCTTATCCTAAGACTGCCTTTGTGTCCGTCACAATGCTGTGGAGCCACTGAAGCAGACAGGGGTGTGAAGTTGTCGCCAGGGCCCTGCAGCAGAGCGCTGTGGTGGGCACAGGAAACCAACCAGCTCTCTTCCTCCAAACAGAGCCCATGAATACAAACGTCTTTTGATTTCCTGGCTTTGAGGTGCAAACTGCATATCTGGCCTTTGCAAGTGTGTGTGTGTGTGTGTGTGTGTGTGTGTGTGTGTGTGTGTGTGTGTGTGTGTGTGTGTGTGTGTGTGT
>JAVDPK010000125.1:0-21878 GCA_034780415.1 Cichlasoma orientale | reverse complement strand
GTGTGTGTGTGTGTGTGTGTGTGTGTGTGTGTGTGTGTGTGTGTGTGTGTGTGTGTGTGTGTGTGTGTGTGAGACAGCCTGAAGGCAATGAAGACCTTATTCCAGTGGGTGGCTGTTATAGCCGCTATTTTGGTTTGTTTAGTAGTATTGGTTTAATTTTCAAAATGCTGTTGCATGCACACACACTACAGATGTAATTACATACAGCACCAGTCAAAAGTTTGGATACACTGGTACTGTATATAATATATATATATGTGTGTATGTGTGTGTGTGCGAAAGCCAAATATGCCAACATCAGTGCTTTTACGCTTGGTTGTCAAATCTTGACTTGCAAAGAGGTGGGATGCTTGCCAGTATCGCTTCCCTCCCTTCTCAGCCACCTTTCACCTCTTTTCTCTAACAGCCTCTTCTCTCTTTTCTGAATTTAGAATTAGACAAAGAAGAAAAAAAAAAATTTCACTTTGCTGCCCTGAGGCAAAATACTAGTTAAATAATTGTTTGGGAAGACAGAGGACAACAGAAGGGAGGCTCAAGTGTAAAGAGTAATGGCAGTTGTGGAGAAAGAAAGTTTGCGTTGGTTTTTCTGGAGGACCCTGTTGGTGGTACGAGCCCCACAGAGTAATCGCAGTCAAGACAGCTAAACTAAAACACACAGCTTTGTTCTGCAGATTTACAGTGGGACCTGGCACAGGCTCCGTATCCATCACAGGGGCACCGGCTGCTTGAGCCAAAAACTATCGCTACCCACAAAACAGCAAATGTAATCAAAACATCAGTGTGTGGTCCTTGGTGCGTAACCCGTGATACAAACAATCACGAGAAGGCCACCGTGATGGGGTTAAGTTGCACATTCTAGTGGATGCATCCGCACCGTGTGACTGCTGTAAAAACCACGAGGCAATATAAGCTTCTGTTTATCTAAATTTCCACCTTGTTTCTGTATTATCAGTGAATCATGTAATAGCTTATGATATCGCATAGTGGCATCATATTATGAGACACTCTTACGTAATACTTTTTGTAACGCACTGCACGTCTGGGAAAATCTTAAGGCTTTGGAGAGCTTCAAGTGCTTTTTACAAGGGGGTGATATTGTTTGTTTATGCACAGCATGGGGCAGTTTTTCAAGAAAAGTCACACAACCAGTTATGTGTTCTCCCACTACGGCAGCCAAGTAAACATGTTATAGAAACATTTCGCTCTGCGACTCTCGGTTACAGCGCTGCGTTACTGTTACTGATGTGCTTTGATATTAACATGTGTTTACTTGCTCCTATCTGTCATCGACCTACCACGCAGCGGAACGGCAGCAAAATCTACTGCACTTATTTGGTAATGCCAGACTGTGTTGATACATTCTAGACATTTTCCTGGAAAAAAAATAAACAATTCCCATTAACCACACCCATATGAGAAAGACTATAAAACCAGACCAAACACTGCCGGTCAGGTAAGGAAAGCTCACACCTGACTGACAGTCAAAATACTTGTGAAAAGACTGAGACTATTGTTGCATGCCCAAATAGAAGTATGACTACTTGAAATGTGTGTAATTACGTCATCACAACTACGATGAGACTTTGCAGGGTATTGTATCAACCTGACCTTGCTCTCCTATTGTTAGAGAAAGATTAGAGGTATTTGTATTTGTGTGTGTGTGTGTGTTTGTGTTTGCTTGTATGTCAGTTAGAGTGTCAGAATGTGCATTTAGCTTAATTTTTTATGAGTGAGTCTATATATAGTCTATATAAAGACAGAGACTCACCGGAAATTCAATGCATTTAGGCATATGGACATAATCAGGAGTCCATGCTGAAGTTCAGACTGAGCATCAGAATGGGGAAGAAAGGTGAGCTAAGTGACTTTGAATGTGACATGTTTATTTTAGAATATTTTAGAAACTGCTGATCTACTGAGATATTCAGTAGATTGAGAAAACAAGAGATATCCAATGAGTGGCAGTTCTCTGGGTTAAAATATCTTGTTGATGTCAGAGAAGAATGGCCAGACGGGCTACAGCAGCAGAAGACCACACCAGGTGCCACTCCTGTCAGCTAAGAACTGGAAACTGAGGCTACAATTCACATGAGATCTCCAAAATTGGTCAGTTGAAGGTTGGAAAAATATTGCCTGGTCTGATGAGTCTTTTTTGCTGTGATATTCAGATGGTAGGGTCAGAATTTGCTATAAGCAACATGAAAGCATGGATCACAGTCAGCAGATCGCTGTCCAATAGAGCACATTTGGGATGTGGCAGAAGAGGAGATTTGCATCATGGATGCCATCATGGATGCAGCCAACAAATCTGCAGAATGTGTAATGCTATCATGTCAATATGAACCTCAATCTCTGAGAAATGTTTCCAGCACCTTGTCGAATCTAAGCCACAAAGAATGAAGGCTGCTTGGCCATGGAAACCCATGCAGTGAAGCTTCCTCTGCACGGTTTCTGTGCTGATGTTAATACCAGAGGAGGTTTGGAACTCTGCCCTTATTGAATGAGCAGATTGTTGGATGAGGAACAAACTGTACCTCATACCTGACATGAACTCAGTCCTTCAAAATACATAAATTCTGTTATTTCTTGTAGATCATTTTATATATTTTTTCAACAGTCAAACATCAGCTAGAGAAATGAGCTGTGGTGCAGTCTTAATATTAAATGCATTTGTAAACAGTGAAATCAACCAACTACATTAAGTACCACAATCCGCATGATGCTAAAATTACATACAGATATGGAGAATGTAGTTATCAAGCAAATTAAACCACCCAACAGTGCATATAATATGGGCATAAAATTTTCTCCACCCTAGGCAGCTGGAAGATTAAACTCCTGCTTAGATATGAATGCACCAGTAATTATCTCATAATAGGATTATTACGTGACATCGTGTCGTGTTTCCCGCTGCTGCGTGCTGTCCTTCTCTCTCTCTCGTTCACGTATCACCCTTCCCCCTCCTGGAATAGGTGGAGAAATGCAGCTGAAGTGACTGTTAATTTTATATCGGGACCGGCCATAGTTCTGCCTCACTCTTAACTTGTAAACTCCTTATCACCTTGCCAATCAGAGAATGTAACAATGATTATGCACCAGTGAAAGAAGCAATTCTGTCAATACTTTTATAGCTATAGGTATATTTTGGTACTGATGAATTTTGCAATATAGTACTTTTAAAGTGAATTTTGCAATGCAAAAAAAACTGTAAATTAAAATATTGCTACCTCTGCTGAAGTAAAGGATATATATACTAACTTGCAAAGTCTTTCTAAAGAATAGAAGCAATTATAAAATGATGCGAGAATATTGCCAAAAAATGGCAAACTGAAATTAAAAAAAATAAATAACTTCAACGTTGCAGTTTTGCAACATTAGACCGTAAAAAAAAGCAGTGACAAGCAAGTCAAATACTATTATAGTAAAGTCAGTTAACAAGTGTGTGAAGTTTGATGGGTCTAGCTTGAACAGTACGCATCTATGGCGTGAATTTGAAGATCCTAGGTGAGATTGTTCTCATGTTCATGTGTTCAGAAAACTTGACCTCTGACGTTTAGCTTGAGGTCAAGGCCGCTGAGATTCAAACACGTGTGAGATTTTTAGTAGATGCATCTGTGGTGTGAATTTGAAGATCCTAGATCACATCTTTCTTGAGTTATGGCCACGAAGTGTTTGTGGAACAGACGCCGCTGCCACCACCACCACCAACGCTAAGGCTATGACAATAGCTCGACTTTTTCTTCGAAACAGCCGAGCTAATGAATGACATGCTAGCAGAAGTCTGTGGTGTGCGCTGCTTGTGACATTAAAAGTTATTTGCTGTCTTCAATATTGGCATAATGACCACAGCAAATGCATTCATCATGCTGTCAGACATTCATGTTCACCTCCCTGATCTAACACTTGCATGGGCAAGTCGTTATGGCTTGGACTGCACCTGGTACCATTCATAGTACTATGGTATTTCATATAAGATGTGGAAGGATTAGATCAGACTGGAACAGCAAGTGTGAGTGGGTGTGTGAGACAGAGGAAGGGCTGTCATATTTTTGCTGTCATAGGGTTTATTGATCAATATCTCTGCAGCCACTCTCGTCTGGCTTCTTGTTGATTTTCTGCCGCTTCTTGGAATCGTCATCAATCAGCTTGAACAAGTAGCGCGCTGGCTGACATCCACAAACCTATGTCTTTCATTTTTTACAAAAATGATCCCATCAAGCAGTTTAACCCCAAATAAGAGGACGATACCTAACCCTAAGAGGTAAACTTGACTCCATTTTAACAGATATCAAAAGATCCAGTTTTGCTATGGCCTAGTAGCACTGGGTGATCATAACGCTGTCAGACATAGCAGAGACAAGCTGGACTGTCTGATAAGAGTTATGAGATAGGAAGTATCCTTGCAAAATGAATTGAGGTTAAATTAAAGGGCTCCTGCAGCTTGGGAACATAGGGACGAGATAAGATAAGGTAAGGTGTAAGAACAAGAAGGTGAGAACTAAAGAGATACCAAATGTACTGTGGAGATATAAAAACTTATAGAGAAAAATAGACAAGAAACACAAGATAGAAAAGGGCACATGAAGGTAATTTAATGACTGGATATTACAGTATACATACTGGAGAGGATATTAGTTAGGGAGGAAAAGGTTACAAACATAACAAACAAAAGCTTGCTTAATAATAGATTCAATAACTGAAGAGGCTCATGCGTGCTCTGCTGCTCTGGTCTTCCGTTCACATCATCTGTCTATTGTTTAATGTCTGGTGCCCTCTTTCTTGAAAGATAGCATTTATCTGTTTACACAAAATACACACTGAAAGTACTATGAACTGTGACAAGCTAAGAGCCTTCTATAAAGTCAGAAAGATAGTAACTATAGCTGCTCTTAATCAAATCACAGAACAATCACACGAAAAAAAAAAAATGCTGTCCAGGCTGTAGCTGTAATATGAAACAGGATTCTCTTTGCTTGCAGCTTGTCTGTAAGTTGTGAAACTCCTCTAACGGATATTGTGCTTTGCACTCTACTGAGAGTCTAATGCTTTTATTACCTGGCAACCTATCAGTTTGCTCATTGCCCTACTGAAGGATAGATGATAAATCTCTCAAGACCAAAGTTTATGTACCAGCAGATTACATTGATGCTTCCACGTTTCCGGTGGGTTAGTGTGTGTGCATTACAAGAAATGAGAAAAAGTCTGTGTGTATGAAAGAAAATATTTTTAAAGCAACTCATTTATACACATAATATATGCCATTTTCTTTGCTGTGCTCCCTAGTTTTCCTCGATTGTCTTCTGATGTTTCCCTTTCCCCTGTATCTACTGTGCTTCATTTAGTGTGAGTGGACACAAAGACTCTGTGTTTGTGTTTGTGTACATGCCATGCTTGTTAAGCTACTGCCTGTTTTATTTTCTACCCTTTTCCTCCATTCCTTCCCCTGCCCTTTGTAGTTTTACCTGAGTCTTTTCCCCACCCATGTAATTATGTTCAGTCTTTTCCTCTATTACTTGTCAGTCTATCTTCCTTCCTTTGTATTTGTAACCACAGTTTTTCATCATGTTCTTTCCCTATGAGAGTTGTGCCTGTTTATTTTTATTTTTTTGGAGTTTCTTTGGACTGTGTTGAATCTGCTGGAATAGTTTTTTTTTTTCTTTGTGTGGACTTCTTGGAGTCTAAATTAGCCTAGTATGATATCTTGCTCTTGTTTTTGCAATCTGTATATCTGCCTTATGTGTTGTGCATTTGGGTCATCTTGTGAACTCAGCTACATAGCAGGTAAATCAAGGAAATATTAATCAAACATTAATGTCTGCATTATAAATGTGTATGCCAGCAGCAAGTAAGAAGAAGACTATTTCACCTTGTACAGGGTCACTCTTTTGCACCACCTTTGGTTTACTGTCCTGTGCTTGCACTCTTGGTTTGGTGGCGCTCTCACTGCGGTATCATATTACTTCTTGTTCCTGTTACAGAGCACATTGGTATTTTTGTGCAGCTCGATTAATCTAGATAACAACTTATTTCACATTGTAATCCTCACGTGCTTTATCCAAAACACACTTGTAAATTATATTCACATTATTCACTTAGTATGTTTTTAGGGATTGGCTAGCTTAGCATAGCTGTTAGCTTAGCTCTCTGCAGAAATGTAGATTGTTAAACATTAGGTCACTCTCTTCTAAGTCCCTTTTAGTAAATGATTTAATAATTGATCAACATATTGATTTATTCTGCCTTACAGAAACCTGGTTACAGCAAGATGAATATGTTAGTTTAAATGAATCAACACCTGCGAGCCACACTAACTGTCAGAATCCTCGAAGCACAGGTCGAGGAGGAGGAGTAGCAGCAATCTTCCACTCCAGCTTATTAATTAACCAAAGACCCAGAATTTAAACTCATTTGAAGTCCTGACTCTTAGCCTTGTTCACCCTAGTCGGAAAACTCAAAAAACAGTTTTATTTGTTATTATCTATAGTCCACCCAGTCCTTACTCAGAGTTTCTGTCTGATTTCTCAGACTTTTTATCGGGTTTAGTCCTCAGTTCAGATAAAATAATTATAGTGGGTGATTTTAACATCCATGCTGAAAATGACAGCCTCAACACTGCATTAAATCTATTATTAGATTCAATTGGCTTCTCTCAAAATGTAAATGAGCCCACCCACCACTTTAACCACACTCTGGATCTTGTTCTGACATATCGCATAGAAACTGAAGACTAACAGAATTCACTGAAAAACCCCTCCTGTCTGATATTTTTTTTAACAACATTTACGTTTACTTTAATGGGTTATAGAACAGTGAGGAATAAATGTTATTACAGTACAAGTCTTTCTGAAAGTGCTATAACTAAGTTTAAGCATATAATTCCTCCATTATATGCTCTTCAGTGCCATGTGCCAGCACAGTACAGAGCAGCTACCTAAACGCTGCTCCCACAGAAGTAGATTATATTGTCAATAGTTTTACAGCCTCACTTCATATGACTCTGGATACCATGGCTCCTCTGAAGAAGAAAGCTTCAAATCAGAAGTGCTTGATTCCCTGGTATAACTCATAAACGCATAGTTTAAAGCAGGTAACCTGTAAGCTGGAGAGGAAATGACCCTTCATTTAGCCTGGAAATATAGTTTATTTCTCTGTATAAAAAAGCCCTCCATAAAGTTAGGACATCTTACTATTCATCACTGATGAATATTATTTCACAAATACAACTTTAAACATTAGGAAAATTACTTAATCCAAACCATCAACGCGTCAATTAGACCCCATGCCTACAAGACTGCTCAAAGAAGTCCTACAATTAATTAATGCTTCAAATAGATCAATCTATCTTTATTAATGGGCAATGTACCACAGGTCTTTAAATTGGCAGTAATTAAACCATTACTTAAAATGCCATCACTTGATCCAGCTGTCTCAGCTAATTACTATACAGACCAATCTCCAAACTTCCTTTTATCTCAAAAACTCTTGAAAGAGCAGTTGTAAAACAGCTAACTGAATGGTTTATTTGAAGACCTTACAATATAAAGCACCTTGACATGATGTGTTGTGATTTGGTGCTATATAAATAACATTGAATTGAATAAAATGTATGTTCTTTAAGATGTAAGTTTATGCTTCTGACAAGGATCAAAAGATTGCCACACACATCCCATGAAGATTCATAACTGTTTAGATGTGGCTTGAATGCTGTTCATTCAACTCCCTGAGTTTATTCAGAATTGTCTATATTTGGAAGAAAAAAATAACCAGAAGCTGAGGAGTCAATTGTCTTGGTCATTATAGAGCATTCATCATATTGTGATGACTCTTGCAAGATGACCTCAAATACTTATTTGTTCATGAAGTTAGTGGAAGACATTCATCAAAGTACACAAACAGCATTAGTGAAGGTTACAAATGATCTTCTTATGGCCTCTGACAGTGGACTCATATCTGTGCTTGTCCTGCTAGACCTCAGTGCAGCGTTCGATACTGTTGACTAGAATATTTTATTACAGATTTTAGAGCGTGCCATAGGTATTAAAGGTACTGCGCTGCAGTGATTTGAATCATATTTATGTAAAAGATTCCAATTTGTTCATGTAAATGTGGAGTCTTCGTCACACACCAAGGTTCAGGACCAATTTTATTTACATTATAAATGCTTCCCTTAGGCAGTATTATTAGAAAGCATGAACATTTTCTTTATTATGCAGATGATACCCAGCTTTAAGTATCCATGAAGCCAGATGACACACATCAGTTACTTAAACTACAAGAATAATCTTAAAGACATAAAAGCCTGGATGACCTCTAAGTTCCTGCTTCCAAATTCAGATAAAAAGGAGCTTATTGTACTCAGCCGTACAAACCTTAGAAGCATCCTGTCCCAGTGTGATGCTGAAGAGCTAATTCATGCATTTATTACTTCTAGGCTGGACTATTGTAATTCATTATTATCAGGTTGTCCTAAAAGCTCCTTGAAAAGCCTTCAGCTGATCCAAAATGCTGCAGCTAGAGTACTGACTGGGACTAGAAAGAGAGAGCATATTTCTCCCATATTGGCTTCTCTTCATTGGCTCCCTGTTAAATCCAGAATTGAATTTAAAATCCTTCTTCTTACATACAAGGTCTTGAATAATCAGGCCCCATCTTATCTTAATGACCTAATAGTACCGTATCATAGAGCACTTTGCTGTCAGAATGCTGGCTTACTTGTGGTTCCTAAGATGCTTAAGAGTAGAATGGGAGACAGAGCCTTCAGCTTTCAGGCCCCTCTTCTGTGGAACCAGCTCCCAATTTGGATTCAAGAGACAGGCACCCTCTCTATTTGTAGGCTTAAGACTTTCCTTTTTGATAAAACCTATAGTTAGGGCTGGATCAGGTAACCCTGAACCATCCCTTAGTTATGCTGCAGTAGGCCTAGGCTGGGGGGAGTGGGGGGTCCCATGATGCATTGAATATTTATTTTTCATTCACCTCTTTTCACTCTGTTTATACACCATGGTGCATTTAATCATTGATTATTATTAATCTTTGGTTCTCTCAAAAGCATGTCTTTTGTCCTGCCTCTCGCTCTATGACAGCTGGGTTTGGCGCCAGCCCCCCCCCCCCCCCCAAATAGGATAAGCAGAAGAGGATGAAAGAATGAATGTGTGGTGTGCAAGATGTAAGTTTGTGTTTCTGACAAAGATCAAGAGATTGGCATACAAATCCCATGGAGATTCATATTTGTTTAGATGTGACCTGACTGCTGTTCATTCATCTTCCTGAGTTTGTTCAGAATTGTCTTTATTTGGAAGTAGAAAATAACCAGAAGCTGAGGAGTCAATTGTCTTGGTCATTATAAAAGCATTCATTATATTGTGATGGCTCTTGCAAGATGACCTCAAAAAAATTATTGGTTCATGAAGTTAGTGGAAGACATTACAGCCTCTTAAAACTTGTCTTCAAAGCTTGGGTCAAGACCTTTATTTTTAGGGCTTTTATCAGGAGTTTATATTCTGAGGTCATGACTCAAATTTGCATCACTGGCCCCACACATTTTTGACTGTTTACCAAAAATGTCTATATATATTCAGATCTTTTTGTTTCCTGTACAGTAGTTGACCTTAAAAAAAAAAAAAGTAAATCCTTACATCTCCTAAAAAGGGCATATTTCAGCTACTTTGCCACAAGGGGTCACGTCACATGTTTGATTTGGTAGAATTTTAGATGCCCTTCCTAACAAAACCCCAAAGGGGATTTGTGTCTCTGGCTGGAATCAAACCTGTGACTTTTCACTTGGCAAATGAATGTGTTAACTACTAAACCTTTATTGCTGCAAAATGTATATATTTGGAGCATGTGTTTAAATCTTTAGGTCTAACCCTAACAGAGCTGCTTTCACATTTGCACTGGAGCAGTTGGATCAGACAATAAATTGTCTTTAGCCTGTTACCTACCACCATACCACAGAAAAAAGTCAGGTGAATTCAGAATAAACAAGATGGCATCATGTGTCTTGGCTGCTGCACACTTTACACGGCAGCTTCCACACCTGCTGTCATGGCTGGGAGCTGGTGGACCCAAACAGGCAGAACTCCGAGGTTAGAAGAAAGACAAAAGAAGAAGAAAGAGCTTTATTTGTCACATACATGCAGTGAAATTCAGTCTCTGCATTTAACCCACATGAGGGTGGAGACCTGGACCTAGCCCCACCCATCAAACTTGAGACCATAGAAAACACAGGAGAGGAGAGAGAGAGCCACAGGTAGGAGCACCCAGGAGGCTGGAGGGACCATGACGCCTACACCAGCAAAGTATTTCTCATGTACTCTGTGATGCATGTGCAAAGGGGTACTGTAGGTCTGACAATAGTGTAACCCAATTCCTGCTAATTTTTCTGGAATTCATATACAGCAATGTCTCAACAGAACATTGTGCAAACACACACATTCTGCCTCTCCAAGCATTCCAAATATTTCGAACACCACTTGCAGTTAATCTTCAGTCTTTGCTCCGTGAGTAAAGACTGAAAAATGAGCAAAACAGCTTCAGAATGTACTCAAAAATAAAGTCTAAAGATTTTTGAAAGCCTCTATATCCACTTATTTTATGAGCATAAAAGATTTTTTGGATGTTCTTCTGTGCCGTGTGACACGCACATTTCTTTTGTGAATTGTGATTTATTTTGTTAATTGTGAATTCAATTCAATTAATTTGGAATGTTCACAATAGGCTGATCATACATGGCAGCACTGCTGAAGGTTCAGCTTCAGCAAAATGAAACATTAGAAACAAGTTCAGCAACAGTTCATTAAAAATTTTGCATAAATAAAGTTTTATTCATTGTGAAGGAACCGAAAAGTTCTTTACAATCTAATTAGCAACGGCAGCTTTGAAAACACTCATGAGAAAGCAGCGACTGCGGATCTCTTCTGAGGCTGACACATGGTGCTAATTGGTATTTTACTTTGCCTTTGTATTTTTGATTTAGCTCTGTCAGACTTAATGACTTCAGAGTTCTTTTTAATTCGGTGCCTTATTCATTTATCCCTATACTGTACATAAGGTATGTGTGGCTGTTGAGTCTCATGCTCACGCACGCTGACAGCACTTTTGTACGCAGTCACCTCATGTGTAGTACAGTATTTCCCAGTCTATTACTAATCAACCACAGATAAAGGTGCATTATCAGGAGTCTAGCCTCCTAAGGGAGGTGTGTTTTTTTTTCCTTTTCATGCCTAGCAGATGACTCTTGGGTGCATTGTGCTTTTATTACTGTGGCACTGTTGGATTAGGTGTGTTTAAAGTGTGAAACGTAGTGTGAAATGTACCAAGGGAAGGTCCCGTCAATCTGCATTAAACCCACATCAAGATCCGGTTTCATCAGCTGCCATAGAAATTAAGTCAGCCAGCAAATAGTATGTAAGGATTTTTTTTTCCAATTTCTTCTTGCACCACCCATTTTCTCTATTTGAAACATACTTTCTTTCGATTCTATGTACGCACACGCACACACGCGCACAAGCCATATGAACAAGCCCATACACAGATGCATCCACTCTCTGCATTTGCACTCTGTCCCCATTCTCCATTAGCTGAAAGAGACAATCAGCTTCAAGTGCATTCTCCTCTCAAGAAAACAGCTGATGAAACATTTTCTCCTCTAAAGCTGAAGCGCCGGCGCCTGCACACATATTAAAAGAAGCAAGAGTTAATCAAAGAGAGGCTCAAAATTGCAATGAAATTTACAGTTTATATGTGCAGCACCTGCTTTTATATTCCCAGTTTCACCTATGACCTCTCTAACTTAACTGTACCCCCCCACACCCCCCCCCCCTCACACACACACACATAGTGATTAGTCACTCTGTCTCCAGATGCCTCCCCCTATTTCTCCTTTCCTCTTTTTTCTTCCCCTCCAGCCTTGTTATTTAGATTCTATTATCCTGTGCTGCTTGGCTGCCTCACCCTATTAATCCTAGCAGTTCAGTGTGTGTGTTTGTTTGTGTTCACAGATGTCAGTGCAGGCTTCTTGCGGTGCCAGTATGAGAGTGTAGTGGCCACCAAATGTCTGCAAATGATTAATGGTCTGGGTTTACGCAAGGTGAACAATGGCAACGGACGCACGCACGCACGCGCGCACACACACACACACGCACTTACCTTACACAGGTGTCCTGTTAATATCTTGTCTGGGGTGGCTGTCTCTCTGGACAAAAACAGATTCCAGGTTGTGTCTCAGTGCACTGTTTCACAGAGAGAAATGAAAAGGGGATGTAGTGAGAAAGAAGTGGAAGTGATGAGTTTTAAAAAGGAGTTGTGCATCATTTAAGACAATCGCAATTGTGAAACTACTGTTGATTAAAACGACAGTCGAGAATAAAAACAGCATTATGCCACAGTTTCCTCAGCAAACGTTTGTTTTCTCTGTCTGTGATTTTCTCTGTACTTATGTGTATGTGTGCATATGTTTGAATGTCTGTGTGTGTGTATGTGTGTGTGTGTAAGGTGATCTACTTGTCCTGGATTCCCTGCTAAGTTTAGCCAAAGTGCTGCAGCAATGACTGAGCGATCGTCGATATGGTTTATTCACAGGCTAGTCCCAACAGAAACCTTTGTGGGAGTAAAAATGGCCTCGGTACCTGCGGGTAGTTTTAGCCTGCTGATCTCGCAGCACACAAACTCGCTGATCAAATGAATATTGATCCAGCTGAGGACAGCAGTGGGTGGCTGCACGGTGAGTCACTTCTGCTGGACTCTGAGGTTTATAGGCAGGCAGCAGGTTTAGGGTCATTTCCATACTAAGGCAGATACATATTAAATCAAGTCATTTTCCCCTCATATCCATATGCAGTATGGGCCTCTGTCAAGAGGAGAGTGATATTTTTTTTATGTTCTTTAAAATGGGTTCATTCTTTTTTTGAGGCACTGTTCTCAACAGAGCACTGATTACGATACACGTGTTTGTGATCACACTTCCTGTTTTTCAGGTTTAATGATGGTTATTTGTGTTTCTGTTGAACTTTCTACAGAAGGATTTCGACATGCGACAACAGAAAGAACGCAGACGATAATGACATAAGTGAAGGCTGAATTTCAGTTAGTGGCTTCACTTTCACAGTACTGGCACTGTGAATGATGCCTCATGACTTCATTTTACTGAAAGACTGAAACAGATTTGCAGTCATTCAGTCAAAAACTCAATGACTGCACACCTTTAATAAGTAATTTAATCAGATATGTTGCTACTGAAACCCTGCAACAGACTGGCAACCTGTACAGGGTGTAACCTGCATCTCGCTCTATGACAGCTGGGACAGGCTCCAGCCCCCCTGTGACCCTGAAAAGCATAAGCAGAAGTGGATGGATGGATGGATGGATGGATGGATGGATGGATGGATGGATGGATGGATGGATGGGTCTAATATGTAAATGTACCAGATTTATGTGGCAGATTGATGACATTTATAAAATAAACAAGTGACGTAACAGGTGTTCTCATGGAGGTGTCTGTGACCCTTTAACAGTGGCTGGAGCTTGTGAAGCCGAGAGTCCAGCAGCTTGCAGCAGGTTGTTGTGGATAAATCATTATGCGTTCTACTATTGACAGCACTCTTATTTATCATCGTAACACATGAGTTTTCTCTTGCTAACCACCTCGGCCGACGTGTGTGATGTAGGAAACTTTAAATAACTTGTTTAGCGTGTTAGTAATGAAAGCGTTAATAATGGAGAGAGGAACGCCACGTCCGGTTTAACAAAGCAGGCAAGTTGAACAGGTGCAGATTCCACCAACACTTTCAGATTTCCTCCTCAGAGAAATCTTTTAATTATGATCACGCGCTTTTGTGTGTTTGGTCTTGTTGATTAATTTAATATATCGTCAACCTGCCAGGGACTGCAGATGGAAATTAGACTGTGTGGCTAAATCGGGCATATTTACATGATGAATTTAAGTTCTCATGCTGATTAATATGCATTGTTCCTTTTAAAAAAGTCTAAACATAAATCACTATCTACTTTGTTTTTTTAACTTTTGAACAGAAACTGTTTCCCTTCTTTCTGTCTTCACACTGGTTAAATGTAACTATGCCCTAACTGAAAGGCATCATTTGTTAAATGGCACTTTTTAGCCTTTTTACGGGGTGAACCCTGCGATTAGTGGACAAACTAAACTACCACATGAACACTGAAGGCATAAAAGTAGTATTGATTTGTCTTTGACTCTTAAGAGTGAAAGAATACTGCTCCAAAATGTCAAATCATTCATTTAAAACCAAAATAAAAAGAAAAGCTAGTCTGTGGCATTTGGCTATTAGAGATGAAATGATGAAGAAAACAATGTTGGAGTGCACGCATCCTTTGACACGCAAATATTTTCTCATACTGGGGACGTGTCTTGAATGATGTTTGAACACATCCTGCAATGGTGGGAGGCAAAGTGATATGCAATACTTTACTTGTGCTTATTCGAAGCTGTTCCCACTGTGTGTGTATGTGTGTGTGTGTCTGTCTGTCTGTGTGCATGGAGTAGCTTAGAGGAATAGTGGCTCTTATTTTAACAGATGAATTGTCCTTTGTGTTTGCAGCAGCAATAATTGCATAGCTGCTGGGATTCAATAGCTTCTTTTTGGCCACAACACTGAACTGTAGACTTTGCATTCCCCAGAATGACATCTGTTTATGACAAGAATATTTGCACCGCTGCTGCAGCCTCTCGAGGCAACTTTCAAACTCCGAACCGTGAAACGAACACGCTCGCTTACAGCAATTCTCATTATTCCGAGCTTCCCCATCAGCTTCAGTGAGGAAGTGAGAATGTCAGACTCCTTTCCGTGATGACGATGGCTGCTGTGACTCTCATCCTGAAACTTTAACCCCCAGCAGTCAGCTGTACTGAACTGGATAGAGTTGTATGTATTATTAATGATGGCCAATTCCACACATGAAAGCCCGGCTTTGTGGCCTGCATGAAAGGCCCTGTGTCTGCCCTCTCTTTGTCACCCTGTTTCTTTCTGCCTACCATTCCTTTCTGTTTTTTGTTTTCTGCCTTGTCCTGCATTACATATCCTCATGCTCTCTTCTGATTAATTTTGTGATCAGTTACAAAGTTGCATGTCACAGATTCAACGGCCCTATCGGTTTGCTCCAGACTGTTCTGGCTTTGTTGGTGACAATCATGGCATTTTTTCAGAAGACAGTAGCCTTTTGTCTCCATTCCCTCTGGACAATACTGAATTCTTATCCGGTAAGATGTCAAACAAAAATCTTCTCTTTGCTGTATTTGTGAATTTTATTTGCCGCTCTTTCAGAATTTGTACATTAAAAACAGCACAAATCAAAATACAGTCATGCAGAAGTGATTAGATGTTATGTGGACTCACGTGCATATTTTTTTTGTCATTTTATTTTTGTGTAAAATGACAAAAAAAATTTAAATTTAATCCATAATTCACTTAAGTGTAGAGCCTCTTGCTCACCTCCAATCTAATGTACAAAATATCAACATGTTCACATGGATGGGTGTAGATCTGCTTCCCCCCACTGGACAATACACGTCACTGCAGAAAAGTAAGGCAGACCTGACCTGTGCTCCATCTGTTCATTTTACCTTTTAAGCTCACAGTTTTTTAAGGCATAGTATAGATCAGGGGTGGGCAACTCCAGGCCTCGAGGGCCGCTGTCCTGCAGGTTTTAGATGTGTTCCTGATCCAACACACCTGAATCACATATAGAAGTCATTAACAGGACTCTGGAGAACTTGACTACATACTGAGGAGGCAATTCAGCCATTTGATTCAGGTGTGTTGGATCAGGAACATCTAAAACCTGCAGGACTCTGGCCCTCGAGCCCAGGAGTTGCCCACCCCTGGTATAGATGGTGTATTTTCACACAATATTGTGTTCTGTTTTAGCCAAGACACAAAAGCAATAGCCACAATGATTTAAATGTATTTTGTTGAAAATGAAAATAGAAATTTCTGGAATTGATGGGATTTATTAGACTGCTCAAAAAAATTAAAGGAAAACTTTGAAAACACATCAGATCTCAATGGGGGGGGGGGGGGTAATTACGAGCAGATGCCAGGCCTGCTGATAACTGATAGTTTAAGGACCTTCTACGGCCCTGGAAGCTCTTCCATGCTCTTGACACTGTTCTGGGAGTCATAGCAAACCTTCTGGCAATGGCACGTATCGATGTGCCATCCTGAAGGAGTTCACCTACCTGTGCAACCTCTGTAGGGTCCAGGTATCGCATCATGCTACCAGTAGTGACACTGACCAAATGCAAAACTAGTGAAAAACAGTCAGAAAAGATGAGGAGTGAAAAAAAGTCATCTGCCTGTAAAACCATTCCTCTTTTGGCAGTTTTATTAATCCTTTATTTATACAGGAAAAATGTCCCTTGAGACTTAAAGTCTCATTTACAAGAGAGACCAGTTGTCTCACTGTTGCTCCTCTAGTGCACCTGTTGTTGATTTCATTAACACCAAAGCAGCTGAAACTGATCAACAGCCCGCTCTGCTGCTTACCGATCAGATCAATATCCCAGGAGTTTAACTGACTTGATGCAGAACTCTGATTAAAAAGTGTTTCCTTTATTTATTTATTTTTACCAGGTTATGTAAGCTACCATCTATAATTAACAATATTAATCCAACATTAATTAAAACGTGCTTATTGCAAGCTAGTCTGTGCATTCGAAGCAGTGGTAGGAAACCTTGCGTGTGTGGGATTCGCAGGCGCTTCCAGCACTCGCTGAAATGGCAGCTCAGATGGTGTTACAATCTTACGTAACCCCTCTTTTGATCTTTGTTTTAATCTCAGCTACTTCTGAATAAATTCAATCTTAATTGTTCATTTTTGGATTCCTTTATTACATTGCAGGTGCAAACATTATGTACTCGTGCTTTTCTAATCTTGCTGACCAATCAAAGAGCTTCTAACTACAAATCACACTTTATTCTGTATACTGCACATAATGTATCTACCTCAGATCTACAGCCAGTCTAAAGTCACCAGTTTGGACTGAGGGAGGAAGTTGGAGCACCCAGATTTGAACGGGGAACCTTCTGTCTGTGAGGTGACAGTGCAAACCACTGCACCCTCATGCAGCCCTGTTACAGAGCTTCTGCCTGTGTCAAGGCTCCCTCTGACTTCTGCATGACCTCTGTTCCTGATGTGCACCATATATGACCATACATACATTGTTTTGCTGTTTCGGGATTCCCCTAGGATCCTTCAAAGTCCAGCAGGTGCCCGTCTCTGTGGGAATGTGGGCAAATGTGGTGGGAACACAGATAATTATTGCGACAGTGTGCGAACAGTATGGGCAGAGTGACAATTTCAACTTCACAGGTTCCAACACCACACAGTCTTTATAGGCCGGTTTCTGCTAACACAGATTTACTCACCACATGAATTAATACTGTGTGCCTAAAAAGAACAGAGCCATCATTAATGTCATTGTGTGACATCGCTGGATTAGTGGTGTCAAGACAGTCTTGTGATTAATCATCCTTCCTCAAGGTGTGAACTATGTGCAAAAATTGTTAAATGATATTATTTAAAATCCACTAATAAGCACCTAATATGACTGTGTGTACCCTCCTATTATTTCTACCTTGCTTTTTGTGCAAATGATAATTACAGGGCGAAATGTAATTTAATCATAACTTTTAAAAAGTGGACTTTTAGCTGAAAAAATTTGAAAGGCCACACTGTTAGTACGCTGCAGAAAAATGCAAAATATTGTTTGTGGGAAAAGGTTTTTCAAACAAAGAAATGTAGAGCGTGACATTCTACGCTGACCACAGCATGACTGGCACCAATCAGTGCTATAGACCAGATGCATTTAATAAAGGCAAATGCTGCCTTGAAAAAATGTGTTTGAAACGTGTCATCAGTTTCAGACTCTGTTTATAAACATTTTTCATTCATTTGGAAAAGTTCTTAAGTGTCAAGCTGCTAAAAGTTGCCAAGTGTATCTTTGAAAGATTTAAAGTAGCCTGCCAAATAAAAAGCCCGGCTGAACACTGTTTGGTAAAACTATTTCTCCTAGATCAGGAACACACTTTCACTCTTCTGCTTTATGCAGCATGAGACAGATTGATGGGAAGACAATTTAACAACTCAGATGTTGATCAACTTTTGAAGATGGACAGATTTTTTAAAAATGTAGTCATTTATAACCTATGCATATTATTTCCTTTAATGATTAGATGTATCAAGTAAATCCTGAAATTCCAATGTTAGTTTTAATTAAAACTGAAATATGAATTATTACAAGTTATGACTTGGCACAATAGCTGGCTTACTATACATCAGCATCATCTTTTCTCCATCTGCAAGTCCACTGGTGTCCCAGTGAGGTAAATGTCATCATGAGTGGATGTAGATACACAAGGCTGTAGTACAATAAGCACAAATGTGCATCCATTGTTTCTGCAGCTCCCAGCACTACTTAATTGTTTCTACTTGGTGGAAGCATGTATAGTTGGTGCCTTTGTAGTTTGGGCCCCATGTACAAACAAGTGGAGGATAAACAGACATACACACAGGGCCTCCTGCAGACTGCATCTAAAGATCTACAAAGCTTCTGTGTCTGAATAGTCAACCTAAGAGCCTAATCCTAGCACGTGCTTTAAATTGCAATTCATTCAAATGGCCAGCAGGGGGCGACTTCTGTGGTTGCAGAAAGGCTCAGTATGTGAAAACAGCCACTGGCTCCCTTTTCTCTCTGTTCTCAGTAAAACCTTTCTGGGTGAGTGTATGGGCTCAGTTGCTAGCTTCAAGGTATATTCAATAAATGAATGAATTAATTAATAACTTTGACATTTATTTTGTAATTTTGTGGAATTGTTCACTTATTCAGGCATGTTTCAAGGTTCTTGTCTGGGTATTTTTAACTGTTTTCTTGCTGTAAAATCTAAAAAGAAAAGAAAAAAGAGCTGTAGTTGAGGTAAGGGCTGGGGCCATGGTATCATTACTCAGCAATACAAATAAATAAATATATTGTGGTAACCAGTGTTGGGTTCAACATTTTCTAAAGTAACCCATTACTGTAATCACATTACTCATGTCTGTAAAGCAGTATTATAATGCGTTGTTGTATTAAATTCAGTAATCATATTGCATTTACTAATCAAAGCAATATGAAGGTACAGTCAGTAATTTTTTTTAAGTTATTTAATAGAAAAAGAGGATATTGTAATGATAAATATACATAGATTAGTGTGTAACTAACAAACTGATGCATTCTCATAAACTTAAACTTAATAAAATTAATCCGTTAATACTTAGGAGCGGGCACCAGTTTGTGAAAGCCACCATATTCCCCGACCATATTTGAATACATCGACTAATCATGTTTTACATATGTGGCTAGGAACCGGCCACACATGTAGTACACCAAAGGAGGAGAAATAGGCATTTGTGTGCCACAGAAGTACGTTTACATTTATGTTTGCACCTCAGACTCAAGATATGAAGTATCATACCTGTTTTTTATCACGTGAAAAGGGGTCCCATTCACCAAAAAAGCAAGAATTCAAGCGAAAGAGACAACGCCGCTCGCATCTTAATAAAATGTCATCCTCTTCTTCCTCATCTCCTGAACTAAATTCAGGGCTCTAGCACACAAAAACGTCCAGAAACACACTCATTTATTCCAGATATTGTCACCATTATTTATTGTCACCAGAATGGACATGTGACTCTCATTTTGGAAACGCTCATATGGGTCAAAGAGGAACAAACGACTGAAATTGTTCAGACTGGAGGACATGTTGCCCAGCAATTGCTTGACCTCAGTTACATACCACTTGTATCCTGTGAGATGATGATAATCATGATGTTAGTAGTAGTGATGATGGAGGGTGTGGTTGGGGCCTTCGTATCACCATCATGCTAGCATCAGTAATTCAGGAACTGCTATGACATGCTGATGCATGCTTTTTAAGGCCATGGTTACTACTGACCATGTAGTGATAATACCCCTGAAGTCAGACATCTTCATTTGGTGGTGAATGAGATGAATTTGTCTGGGGTATGACTGTTTGCGAGCCTCCTTGACATCTCACTGGACTTTAAATCCCATTCATTTGTGTAATACAGCCAACCAGTCACAAGAAACTCTGGCACTTTCTTTCTGTACGTCACACATTACAGTAACCTGTGAATTATGATGGATTGTGAACCGGATAAATTTGGTGGCTGCTGGTTTTTATGTCACAATTGTAGCTGTATGGACTAACTTTGAAGTCTAACCACAAAGTGTCTTTGAAAATCATTGCACAGTTCCGTGACGCTCTTAAAATGATGAATGGGCATCTTTCACCATTCGAGTTTATAAATTAAAACACATTGCCACAGAGAATGAGTGTAAATTATGAAAATAAAGCAATTAAATCAAGGTCACGAGGCTATAAACGGCACATCAGAAGCAAGTAATAACATTTTGGTGCAGCACTTTCCACCTTTTGAAATTAGAGCCTGAAACTTTCTTTTTTAAATGTCTCCATTGGATGAAAATTGTTAGGGGAGACTTCACTGTCATTAATTAGCTTGATGATTGCAGACATATTCATTAGTCTACTGTAACTCTCACAGGAGCAGAAGTAAAGATTAAAGACTCGTCCCTATATGTCTTATTATGCTGCTGTAGATGCTCAACTAAGATGACAAGCCTTTGGCTGGTGGACAGTTACAGTATACTGTGGATATGTGGGGCAATATAAGCCTGGGCCCCCTGGTAGAAGGTACAGTAAAAGATGAAATCTGTGGATTAAAAGTATTAGCAATGCAAACAAAAAATAATATTAAAATAAGTCCTGAACAATTGCTACACATAGTTGAGGGTTTTCTCGGTGGAAAGTGAAATTATTTATTGTGGGGCACTGGGCGAGATTGCTCTTTCATATGACGCATCTGGAACATCTGCTTGAGATTGCTAAACTAAATTAAAACACAAGTGTTGCAATGAGCTGTTTGCATGGCAAACCTTTACAGAACCGAAGTCATGACATGACAAGCAAACTACTCTGTGTACCTCTAGCTTTTAGTAGATCGAGCTTTTATAAATTGCTTTCAACATTTCTTACAGAATTTTGCATTTTGCCAATTTGAGATTTTTTGTTCCAAACGCCATGTCTTTGTAAGAAAAGGTGAGCGGATGGTTCCTACATGTGCAGTTCCCACCGTGAAGGAGGAGGAAGTGTGATGGTGTGGGGGTGCTTTGCTGGTGACACTGTTGGCAATTTATTCAAAATCGATGGTACACTTAACCAGCATGGCTACCACAGCATTCTGCAGAGATATGCCATCCCATCTGGACCACAGAGTGAAGGCAAAGCAGCCAACAGGTGCTCAGCACCTCTGGGAACTCCTTCAAGACTGTTGGAAATTTCAAGTGATGACCTCATAAAGCTGATTGAGAGAATGTCAAGAGTGTGCAAAACTGTAATCAAAGCAAAAAGTGCCTACTTTGAAATCTAAAACATATTTTGGTTTGTTTAACACTTTTAAGTTTATTACATGATTCCTTGTGTCATAGTCTGGATGACTTCAGGATTAATTTACAATGCAGGAAAAAAATAAAATAAAAACATTGAATGAGAAGGTGTGTCCAAACTTTTTACTGGTACTGTATGCGGTGCAGCATTCCACTGCTGACAAGCTCGGTATTTCCCTCAGGTGTTGGAGGAGACCAGAAATGAGAGCTAAACAAAATATGAACCCTAGACACTGAAATGCTAGTCTGTACTAGGGCTGGGCCATATCATATCATTCACGATAATACCGGTAAAAAAAATCTTACCCGGGAAAATAAATTATATCATGATATGCTAATTTCATGGCGTAAATACGTCACCCCACCACGCAGCGGATTATGT
>JAVDPK010000124.1:140244-181686 GCA_034780415.1 Cichlasoma orientale | reverse complement strand
ACACACACACACACACACACACACACACACACACACACACACACACACACACACACACACACACACACACACCAGAGAGAATCAGGCCATCTGTGTTTGAATATTTCACCCTAAAACCTGACCTGCATATCAATATCTTAACATCCCTCAAACTGAAAAGCATGCTGATACCAGAAATGTGCAAGAAAAAAAAAAAGACGACTTGTAAATGGTGATGAAAATATTTGTTTTTAACTTGATCTCAAAGCCAAATTCTGCTCTCACCTTTTTTTTTTTAAATAGAAGCTATTGTAGTCATTATCATCTCAGAGTAAAAACACTGCAGTACTACATTTCCAATATATTCACCAAGACTAAAATCCATTCATTCATTTTCTTCTGCTTATCTGGAGGAAGACTAAAATTACTTTGGAATATTCTAGCTAGACTTTCTTCACTTTAGCTTCATATTAAGTGGTGTTTTAAGATGGCATTCATCTCCTTTCTGTTGGTATTCACTCCTCAGCAAAGGTAATCTGCTTGAAATCAGTGTTACAGACAGTTTTATCAATATTGATATAATCCCAAACTAAACAGTGCTGGAATGGAAAGTTTTCCCCCTTCAGCCTCCTTTCATCCCTTCTCTTCTTCGTTTCCACCCATTAAAATGGAACAGACACAAATTCAGAGGGGCGACTTTTGAATCTGCAACAGAAAAAAAAAGGCAACATGTTCTATTTTTATTTTTTGTTATAATTTTAATATAAGGGCATTTAATTGAAAGAAGTGATGCTAGGTTTTTCTCTCTCTTATTTAGTGGGTATTGTATTTACTGTTTAATTTCCCCCCCTTTTCAGTTTCTGTTCTTGTGAGTGCCACCTGCCTTTCCTCATCACATCATTGTCCCTGGATCTCTCACTTCTCTCTCCCTCACATTCCCCACTCTCCTCTCCATTTATCTACCCTTTGTCCTTTACATTTCCATCCGCCCTCTTCCTCCTCCATCACCCTTCCAATATTTTCCCCGTCCATCCTTTTCTCCATCACTCCCACGGACCCATCAGTGCTTTTCTGAGTCCAAGCTTGTATATCTATTAGTCAGTGTTATCTTTATGTCAACAGTTCTTCTCAAATATTTACAATAGTTCCTGGTGAGGAGACATCCAGACAGTGGCGGGATGACTCACCCTTTGTTAACACAGTCAAAGTAACTCAAAGTAACTCTGTACCATTCTGAAGAACATGCACATAAGTAATGGCCCAGGAGAATCCAAAAACGTGCTTCGTACACTAAAGCACTTAACCTTTAAGAACAGGTTTTTATGATGTCAGGTAAACACAAGTGAGACCAAGCATGGAGGTATGGGCATCCACTATGTGTCAGTGTAGCTATGACTGTATGTATTTAAATTAAAGTAAAAACCACTGAAGAAACGTAATCGTAAACCCACAATCTGAAAATTTCCTTAAGCATGAAAATTAACAACATACACAACTTCAAATGAAAAATAGTTCACTGGTCTTGTCTGCTCGGTACTTTTTGTATATCGTCATACCTTCCTGATGTTTCACAGGCAGTACTGTACGTACATGACAGGAAAAAAAAAGAGCTCAGCTGCTGGTGACAGCTAGAGACGTGCCTGCTAAGCAACTAAACGACTACCGTGCTAGTCAAGTTATATTTTATCATTGCGCAACTTGATTCACCTGCAGGGTCTAAGCAGTTATGCTGCTCCCACAGCAAAACATTATACTATCAGGTCATGGTGACACACAAATGGGATGAAGTGAGACAATTTGTAGCATTAAGGCCATAATCATATTATACACTATATGGATGAAAGCACTGGGCAACCTACACATTACACCTACAAGAGCTGATTAGGGAAACCCATACCACGAAGCTCCCGGTGCACATTTCTCTGCTGATGTTAATGCCAGAGGAGGTTTGGAGCTCTGCAGTTACTGAGTCAGCAGAGCACTGGCAACCTTTACACACTATGTTCCTCAGCACTTAGTGACCACCGCTCTGTCTGGCACTTCATGGCTGAGTTGCTGTAGTTCCTAAATGCTTCCACTTCCCAATAATACTACTTACAATTGATAATAATAATAATAATAATAATAATAATAATAATAGATTTTATTTGGGTAGCGCTTTTCTAAAAACTCAAAGACACTTTACATATAGTCAAAGTTAAAACAATCATGGAATGTCAAGGAGGGAAGAAATTTCACAAACAAACTTGCTGCAAAGGTGGCATCCCGTTAAAGCAACAGGCTCAAATTCAGTGAGCTCTTTAGAACGAGCCATTCTTTCACAAATGTTTGTAAGGGCAGACTGCATGGCTAGGTGCTTGACTTTATACACCTGTGGTAATGAGACTGAAAGACTAAGAGGTGAAAGCCAGTAATTTTGTACATAAAGTTTATATTTGAAGGCATACTCCAACATACTCACTCCAGTATATATTAAAATCCTCAAAATGTCTCACACAAAAATATTTATATAGAAGTAAAAATTGAAAGTACACACACAATAACACAAATCTTAAACATTACTAAACAAATTACCATTATTATTATTACTATTAGTATTAGTATTTTGTGTACTGCAGTTCTGAAGGTACTTTTCTAGTTTGCTATGAATAGGTATAATGGCTTTTCTTTTTAACTGTTTTTAAAAGTAAAATACAAATAAAGCTATTATTATAAAGTTATTATTGTGCGGGTTTAACAACAGTTTGACATTTTACTCTCTTTAACCTCAATTTTCTCAGACGTGCACATTGGGGGAAAACCCCAAATAATTCCTAAGAGTTGCAGAGGTAATATTCTTTGTTACGAGGCGAGCGATATACTCCCCACCAATCACAGCCATCATCTTTCTCCACAGCTGCTTATTCCACAAACACAGACTGGCCTCTAGTGCGGTGTGCTGTTGCATGTACTAAAATATAATGCAAATATCTAATCAGCCAATCACATGGTAGTGACTCAATGTATGCATGGTCAAGAGGAACTGTTGAAGTTCGAACTCAGCATCAAAATGATAAAGAAAGGTGATTTAAGCGACTTTAAATATGGCATGGTTGTGATCATGCTCTGATTATTTCAGAAACATTGAGAGTCGTAAACAACATAGATCCATCCTGACTTGTATCCATTGTTCAGGCTGGTGGTGAAGGGTGTGGGGGATTTTTCTTGGCACACTTTGGGGCCCTTAGTACAAAATAGGCATTGTTTAAACGTTACACGCCATGTCCATACCATTATGACCACAGTGTTCACGTCTTCTGATGGCTGCTTCCAGCAGGATAATGTGCCACATCACAAAGCTTGAATCATCTCAAACTGATTTCTTGAACATGACAGTGAGTTCACTGCACTCAAACGGCCTCCACAGTCACCAAATCTCATTCCAACAGTGCACCTTTGGGATGTGGTGGAATGGGAGATTCACATCACGGATGTGCAGCAGACAAATGTGCAGCAACTGTTTGATCCTATGATGTCAATACGGACCAAAATCTCTGAGGAATGTTTCCAGCGTGTTGCTGAATCTATGCCACGAAGAATTGAGGTACAAAAGAACTCCTAGAGTAAACAGCTATACTTGTTTTTTTTATCCTTAATTTTTTTCCCCCTTGTTATTACTGGACAATTTACAAAGTATTCCAAAAAAAAAACTGTGGGAAAGAAGGAGTGTTTCAGTCTTTGATTAACCATGTGTAGACTGTAATTTAAAGGGTAACAAGCAAAAGAGGGTAGAAACCACTGGACAAGAGCTAATTTCAGCCTTAATAGTATAGTTTAAGTGATATATTTTTTTTTAAATCAAAGTTATGAATTGTGAGTCAGGTTCAATAATATCCCAACATTAAACCAAGACTCAGGACTGCATTTATCCTCTATGCATCAGTAACACATGCTTTTCAACTACTCTGAGGTAACAGCAGTAGCTGAAGCAAAGAAAACAAAACCAAACATACACTTGAAATATATACCAGCAGTGGCAGATAGGCCACCCCAGGTTAACCACAGAAATGTTTCATGTGTACACAGCCTAACACTTACTTTCGAGGGACACCCACTGACGCATACACAAAAGTAACAAAAATAACCAAACACTGTAAATCTACATGCAAATTGCATGTGTGTCGCACAAGCAAAACCTGAGCTTTTGCTTATACACGTATACACACAGATGCAAACGCATCCACATGCAAGCAGCGAAGATTTTCTGTGTGAGTCACCAGTAAACTCTGATAGATAAACATGATGTTGGAAGCAGTGAGTTTATTTGACATTTCTGTCTGTCTCCCTCACTTTGTGGTGTCTCTCTTGGCCCATCTTTAAGCGTGACCTACTATTCTATTTGTTTAAGAGGTGGGACTCTGAAAGGCCATTCAAAGAAACACAGACGCACATGGACGCACTGTATGGATTCACGCACACTGTACATGCACAAACAAAAATATTAGCTTAACAGCCTAAAATCTAGGGTCACCTGGTGTTTGAAATTGTGGACTCGTTTCCTCCAAAGGAGTAAATTCTGTCTTGTCTTGTTAAGTCTTTCTAGATCGGAAACTAGAAATTGGAGGGACATTTGGAAAAACAAGTGTCAGTAAACAAGTGTACCATCAGTTCTGGCTTTCAATAGTTTGAAAAGAACATGTGCTCATCAAGAAATCCTGAATTTTAATGACAAGAAATTACAAAGATAATTGAAATTGACAGCTGGCACATGCATACATGACAAGTTCTGGTGATGGCTAAGTAAAGAGCTTAGTACAATATCAAAGCACAGGATCTGTACAGATCTGGGCCAGATAGTATTATGTAAAAAAAAAAATAGAATCAGAGGCATAAGATGTACACTGTTTAACAAACTATGTATTCACTAGAAAATACTATAAAACTATGAAAATACAACCCCAATTCCAACAGCAACACATCTCAAAAAGTTGGGACAGGGCCACATTTACCAAGCATCCCCTCTTGTTTTAACAACAGTCCATAAACATCTGGGAACCGAGGACGCCAGCTGCTGGACTTTTGGGAAAGGAATGTTGTCCAAAAAAAAAAATTCTAAATTTTGATTTGTCTGACCATTTTAAATGAACGTTGGCCCAGAGAAGATGTTGGCATTGCTAGATCATGTTTACATTTGCCTTCTTCTTTGTATGATCGAGCTTTAACCTGCATTTGTGGACGGCACAGTGAACTGTGTTTCCACACAGTGATTTCTGGAAGTGTTCCTGAGTCCATGCAGTGATTTCCATGACAGAATTATGCTTGTTTTTAATGCAGTGCTGCCCGAGGGGCCAGACATCACGGACTTCTAATATTGGTCTTCAGCCTGGTCCCTTGCGCACAGAGATTTCTCCAGATTTTCTGAATATTTTGATATTATGTACTGCATATGATGAGATATGCAAAGATTTCACAATTTTATGTTGAGGAACATTATTCCAAAAATGTTCCACAAGCTTTATGCAGATTTGTGAACCACTGCCCATCACACTGACCTGTTGTCAGTTAACCTAAATAGTTTCAAAATATCACTCCAGCCTTTTTCCCCTCTGTCCCAACTTTTTTGAGATGTGCTGCTGTCTTCAAATACCAATTTCCTATTGATTTTCTTAAATTGGTGCACTTTCCCACTTTAAACATCTGATATATTTTTCTATGTTCTATTATGAGTAAAATTTGGGTTTGTGAGATTTGCAATTCATTGCATTATGTTTTTATTTACATTTTACCCAGTCTCCCAACTTTTTTGGAATTGGGGTTGTATTTGAAATAATCTGCAATACACTAAAACAAGGATTTTATGTCTCCAGCTGCTAATATTTAGGGGTATGTAACTAGTTGCAATGCGAAGAGGGGGAAAAAATGATTTACCGATGATGGATGGCTTTGTGGAAAGATAGATCGACTGCTCTGTAAATAAGAAAAGGTTTAATTGTATTGAGCAAAGTACATGAAAGAGAATACAGAAACAGATGAACACAGATTGAATTTAAAAGTCAGTATTTTCTATTACTGCCATCATGAAGTCATTAGTTAAGTTCTGATGATGATGCACGTTCCTGGGTATTCTTTCATCCCGTACAGCACTGATAGCAAACATACCTCTATTGCCTACAGGGTAATCAGGGAACACCCACACTTCAGTACTTCCAGCTTGATACATGTAAGTGCAGGCCAATGTGTGAGAGGTAACATATCAAAGACACTCCACCTATTCTGCTCAAAAACAAAGATGAAGTACCCTTATAGGAAGGGATACACACACACACACACACACACACACACACACACACACACGCGCACACACACACACAGACACCTACACACAATATCACATCTGTTCTGGAAAATAATGAGGAAAAAAGGCATCAAATTCCAGGTGTGGAAAATTTGGAATAAACATCCTGAACTAATGTGAGTGGATGATGGAAAAATTATCTGGCAGCAAATAATAAACGGTGGTCTTGCCTAATAGTTATTCGATTTTATTGATAGTCCTAACAGTTACAAACAGCTGACTGCATTCTGTAAACCAGACACTGGAAATCTGGAAATATTAGCATATGACGATAAGCCCGTGTACAACACGGCATTCTTTATCTTTATTTCACTCTCAATTTAAATTTAAAATGTGTTTTTAGGGCTTGGAGCTGGTATGTTGTTCATCATATTTTGGCTCTGTCAGTCCTCATACTATACCTCATTTCATTGATCACATACTGTGTAATATCATATTCCTGTTTGTTACACAAGTTCAGAACTGCTGTCTCAAAAATGTTTTCAACACAGTCATGCCTATCTTATTTCTAGTGTTTGGACAGGTTTGCTCATTTTGACATATCTCAAAAGAATTGTCCAAAATTATAGCAATAACACATGGTGATTAGGTTTTCAGCTTGTCTATTCTCTTTATACATTCATAACAGCCTGCTTGAGCCAATACCGGAGCTTTTGAGATCTGATACTGAAAGAATTAAATATTTGACATTAGAATGGTTGTGTTGCATCTAACCGAGTTTGTATACTGTACACTTTCCTCACTCCATTGTTGTGTGCTGTTGGCGGTTTGGAAGAATACTGCATCTAATGCAGGCTTGACAGTTTAATTGCTCTGACTCTAGAAGTGTTATATTAAAATACAAGTGCAGCAATGTTTTTGGTCAAGAATTATCTCAAGGCCGACAAGAATTGATTGTGGTCTTTGGGTTTAGCCTGTCACCAGGAAGACAGTGGAGAAAAATCCGTCTCGATGCATATTTTATCAGGCAGCAAGACAAACCACACTCAAAATCAAATTCAAATGGACCGCTTTCTGCTAGAACAATATTTCTCTTCACAAGAATGACTCCAACAGGCAGGAAAAATTATAAAAGGTTTTCAGGCTTCTTTGCCGTGTAAAGTGCAGATTTGCGCACTTTGTTCAGGTTTTATCAGGATATTTCATCAAAGATGGAACACCAGCGGTTTTCTCTGAACTAAGCAAAGCTCAGTCAGTGTAATGTTTAGCATGTTCCGATTACTCCTTCTGCATCCCTCTTGGATGGTTATTGTACAAGTAAAGCTTTCTAGTACTGCGCCACCTGGAACAACATGGGGCATACGCACGGCTCCTGCTTGTGGACTACAGCTCTGTGTTTAATACCATCCTACTCAGCAGACTGTCCTCCAAGATGTCCAACTTGGGTATGCAACACATCAGCCTGTGGGTTCAGGACTTCTTAAACAGGCCGCAGTCAGCGAGGATGGGTGCACACCACTTTTCCATTCTAACACTCAGAACAGGAGCACCTCAGGGCGGTGTGTTGAGCTCCTCCCTTTACTCTCTGTACACTCATAACTGTACACCAACTCTGGTGGGCCTCATCACTAAAGGCGATGAGTCTGCATGCACAGAGGACGTATGAGGCTCACAGAGTGGTGCATTGTCAATCTTGCACTGAACATCAAGAAGATAAAAGAAATGATTATTGACTTCAGAAGTTAGAAAATTTGGAATTATTAGAGTTTTTACTTACATTCAAGCCTTCTCAGAGCTATCGTTTAGGCCTCAGGCCTAAAGACCAATCAGCGACCACCTGGCAACCTCCAGTTGCAAAAGAAAAATGCTTGTCAAGTGGTTGCTAAAGGTTTTTGGCTGGATGCAATTGGTTGCAAAGAGGGTGCCACACCAAAAACATCATCACACCAAATACCTCTTTGAAACCAGTTTCAGCCAGTGACTGCTAGCAACCTCCAGTAACCAGTCGCCATCCAGTAAAGCAATAATCATTTTCCCTAGCAAACAGTGGTTGCCAGGGGGTCCCTAGTCTCTAGGGCCAAGTGACTGGGGCCTTACATTTTGTGCTCTGTCCACAATCATATTACCCAAAATGAGAGTTCTAACCACACCATTTTTTTATTTTATTTTTTTTAAGGACATTTTTTTAATTTAACTTGCTGGTCCGAATCAAAACTGTGATTAAACAGAAAGCTGACCAAAAGAGAAAACTCAGCTGAACAGCATATAGTTGGGACCATAAGTAGGAAACAACTAAAGGATAAGTGTAATTAGGCATAGTAAAATAAACAAGCTCCGTCCGTCTGTTCTGTTCATTTGTGCAGCTTAGCACTGCTCTGCTGTTTCTCATGTACCCTGCAACAGCTGAAGAACATCTCATTCAGATGCCTTAATATACACACACGCACACAAAATCCTAAGACACACAAATGCATTTAGACAAATATAAACCAAGACACACTTTCAAACATACTCACATGCACGGACACACACAGGCAGGTCACAGCCTCTTATTAATATTTCCTATTCTGGAGTGTTTTTTTGGCAGACTGAGCCGTGCTGCTGCAGTGTGTGGCCTGGCTGCACAAACACATCAGACTTTTACAAAAAGCTCACTAAATTAAGTTTTATTGCCATCCCGGGAGTTGACTCATTGGACTGTCACACTAATGAGGGGTTCCCCTACTTCAATACCATTTTTCTCCCTTTCTGTTTGTTTATCTATGCCAGTGTGTCTGTTTTTGGGCCTTCCTTTACCCTAGTCATCATTATCACCATCATGTCTTCTTTGCCACACAGTGCTATGTAATAATTTGTTTCAAAATCACGGTGTGACTGCAACAACAGCAGTTGCTAGGAAGTACAACAACATCAAACAGCTGCAAAAGGCAGGGAGAGCTCAGTGTACAGAATTTCTGACTTCATCACCCAGACTTTCTGGGAGGAAACAGACTCCCTGCCTGTTGCGTTTAGATTCATTTATGTGCTGACATGTTTAACTGAATTTGTTTAGAGCATAACCAACACCATCTTCCAGTGTAAGACTAAATATAAGGCACCCTTGCTCCATGCATTGACTGTTTTACAGTTAGAAGATGTTCTCATCATACCAGCATATGACAGAGCCCAATGAAAGAGCAAGCCCCTCATAGCTCAGAGGGCCCAGCACGAGTGAAATGAGTCATGTTGCTCCCCGATTAAAAGACTAGATGGGGCTCTCCTCAAGTTCAGAAAAGAGGTCTCTATGAGGCAGCAGCCCAAACGTTGGACTGACATGTTGCTGAAGAACATGCACAAAGCACATTAGGCACCCCTAAACAACCCTGCAGCACCAGGCGGCCAAATGCAAACACTTGAACCTGGTCTGACAAAAATTGGTATCGGTGCATCCTTCCTCACAATGTGGAGAAATGGACATGGTACAAATAATAAAAGGGGGAGGATGAATGGGACAACCCAACAGTATTGGATTCTATGAACTTATGAGAAACATTTTGCAGAGCACAGCATCTTTTTTGTTTTGCTGTCTGGCACCATGTAACCGCTGTACTTT
The DNA here is from genome assembly GCA_034780415.1 of Cichlasoma orientale. Classification (NCBI taxonomy): domain Eukaryota; kingdom Metazoa; phylum Chordata; class Actinopteri; order Cichliformes; family Cichlidae; genus Cichlasoma; species Cichlasoma orientale. The sequence continues at coordinate 171,841 of JAVDPK010000124.1, read as the reverse complement.
TTCTCTGCCTGTAATATGTTTAATGTGTCAGTCAGTCTGTCATATATTACTCGTGTCTTCATAGTTGACAGGGTGTTGATTGCTTCGTATTATTACTGTCTGTTTGCAGTCTGTCTACATTGTCAAAGAAAATGTATGACACACCGAACAAGTATCCTCTCTCTGTTGCCACCATGTAGGGTGAGAATTAATGTCACATCAAATGAAGGCTCATCTCTCCTGCCAATCAGCAGTCAAATGCAGCTCCGTTTCCCTTTATTGTTTCCAGTAGGGCATACAATAAAACTGTTTTTTAATACAATACAAATGACTGTTAATAAAAACTTTGCAAGGAGAGATCACATACTGAACAGCCTTCCTGCAAAAATAAAATCTCTTTAGTGTTTTTGGCATTAAGCTCACAGAGGCACATTTGCCATCAGCACTTTCTAAAATTCTCACTTAACACGATTAATCCCAGATGATAATTATGTTTAAAATATGTGCAGGCATTTGCAGAATGGAAACAACCAAGACCTGTATAAACTGAGACACTTGCTAATGCACTAACCAGTGTTTTATTTAAACTGTTACCTTCTGCATGGGATTACTTTAACAAATTAGTAAAGGTGGTAGTGGTATGTTGGATCATGTTGGGGGGGGGGGGGTAGTTAATGCCTCTTTAAATTGATGGATGATTATCAGAGTGACTGCCAACAGTTTCCCAATCAAGGTGGTTTTTAAATTGTTTTCCCATTATTTATGTGAAATAATATTATAATTATAATACAAGACGATTCTGCCTCATTGTAGTTGCTAATTCTGCGTGCATGAACACACAAGTTCATGCTTGCCACATTTTAATCTTTGAAATGATCTCAGAACAAGGCAAAACAGAAGAAGTGTATTTTCATCTGTTGTTTTATATTTTGAATTAGAGCTTAATGGGACTTTTATTTCTTAAAACTAAACATAAAAACTGATTTCACTAGTTTAACTACAGGCCTGAAAAAAGGGGCTGTTAGGGCTTTTCTACTCTGAACACTCAAGGTGCTTTTTATCTGCTACTATTAAGAGGCAGGAAAAAATTAAAAATTTTTTAATGTCAGTCAAGGGGTTTACAAAGTTATGGATAAAAACAATCATCAGAATTGGTCAAAATTCATACAATTCTGATTCTCTATAATAAAAATTTGGGGATAAACTGGTTTTAGCAGATCACTTAAATATAATTAAAAGTGTCTAAACAAATTGTCATAAGCTGCACTGTGTTTCATAAAGTTGCCAATCATTACAGACAAAAAATATATAGCACAAGATCAATAAGCTCTGAAGTCATCATGACTTTTTCATCTTAAATTGATGATGTCAGACAAAAAGAGAGGATGCTGTCGCATTTTAGTGATTGCCATAATGACACTTTGCATCAATAAGAGCTCAAAATACCAGCAAGCCAACACATGGGGTGTCTTCCTTGCTAACATAGAGGTTTCATCAGATATCCGCCTAGACTGGGATGATCAAACATTTCATGTGAGCCACTGATCACTGAATAGGCCACCATACAGCTGGAGAGCATTCAAAGAGAGTCTGGAAGTTAGGCAAGGAAGGTATGCTGGCTGCTTCTGTTTCTCTCCCACCCAACTAACTGAGCAGACATGCAAATAAACCGCATAGGGGACTCAGGTGTTTCTGGCTTTGTAGTCTTAGAAAAGAGGCAGAAAGTGACTGCGAAAGAATGAGGCGGGGAGGGAAAAGATACAATGTTTTCCTTTTTTGACCTCGGCTGTGAAACCCCAGCTAGCTTTCGTTCCCTCTTCCATTGTGTCAGCCTCTCTTGTGTGCATTGCTGATGAGGCCCTTTGACACTGAAGAGGTTACCCGACTCCCATTGAAGATGTTTTTCTCTCAAACGTGTGCACACTTCCATGCACACATCCACAGTGGCCTTTTCTTTAGTCTTCCTCCACACGAGCCCCTGTCTCAGCTTATTCCTTTGTTCTTTGTTCCAAGTCTTTTAGGCACCTCTCTGCACCCACTAACAAAGCTGAGCTAAAGCTGATACCAAGAAGAAGTGTCAGAAGACGCATCACTGTCAAGAGGGGGTAAAAGGTGAGAATGAAGAGGTGTACAGAGGGAGATATTCTCTGTCTGCTCCCATCTGCAGTAATTTGTTCTTTTTCTCCAATCTTACATGTTGTATTCGTTGTTTTTTGTTTTAAAACCTTGCAGGGAGCCACTAACAGAGCAGCTGTAATACCACCGTTCAAAGCTTCAGACCTCCCAACCACTAAACGTCTTTTTGTTCATCGTCTCATATTGAAAGCGCTAAAATTCCCCCTGTGATGAAAGACACCTTAGGTGCCAGAAAAAACTTTTTTGTTTTATCAATAAATATATTCAATCAGTAACCAAAATATGTAACAAAACATTAAAAAGCACATAAGAATAAGAATGATCAGAAGATGGTAATTCATATATACATGGGCTTCCTTACAGCAAAATTAGAAAAATCTTGTTTCGATTTTGCCAAAATGTGGAAAACATGATGAAAACTATGTTTTACATTAAGCGATGGGATGGTACTGTTCAGAAACAGGCCTGAGGGCCTCTTTATGAGAGGAATTTCTGGAACAAGCATCTACAGAGGCTTTTAAGCCAATCACAACTCAGACCCTGATTTGTATATTGTCTTTCTCCTGATGATTATACATCTGCCACGCTGCTTTTTCTGCAGCTACAGCTCCAACTCATTTTATTACCTGTGTTTTGTGACTCAGGTGGCAGCCAAACCACTATACATCAAAAACATTGACATAAGTGATAGTGATAGGGCCAGTTTTGCTAGTAGTGACACTAATGTAGTAGCCTTTAATTATCTAAAAGAACCAAATAGTAACCGTAGTTATGACATCAATGATTGATGCTGTGTCGGAAAAGGTTCTAGTGTTCATTAAAAACTGAGAAAAAGAGAGCAAAAACTCCTTGAGAACCGAAAGTCTGGGAAGTATTTTACTTTAGGGTGCTCCGTCCTGGACTGTGCTGCAAATTTTAAAGATTTCTATTCCCAAGTCCATATACTAAAACGCTAGGATTACACTTAATCCACAGTCAGCAAAAAGCCCATAAAAGTGCTTAAAGTAAACATGAAGTAAACCATCATTTTAAAGTGTCAAAGAAGACATGCATAAGACACTCATATCTGAATAGTTTCTGTACACCATTCAGTCTGTTGCTAGACCAGAGGCGTATTGCCACTGACTGCTGGATCAGCTCTAGTGTAGAAAAAAACCCATCTGTATAAGCAGGTATAAATCTCAGGACTGAGTGGTTTCTATACATACACAGAGGCACCCACATGTCTTTGCAGAGGCAGACCTGCTAAAATTATAGATGTTCCATTTTGCAGATTATCCCAGGATCATCTTGTTGCAATTCACTGTTTCACAGGGAAACCTCGAGTCCAGCATTCTTGTAGACATTGTTTTGACATGAACCACCCACCTGAACATTGCTGCAGTCCAAGCATTGAAAAAAAGCTGAACACAAGGAATCAAATATTAATGAACCCCAAGTCCTCTAAACAAAGAAAATGTGAGCTGTGTCTGTCATGTTATCACAGTATCATGGTCTTGTGATTAGGGCAAGAGAAGATATGACTACAATTATAACTGCATTTTGTTAAGTCAGTGTGTTTAAGACATTTTGAAATTATTCTTTCAGATCCCAAATATAAAAACATAATTTAAACCAGTTAGGAGCCAGATTTTGCATAAGGTCTAGTAAGGAGATTCTCTTACCTGCACATCAAGGTAGATGGCATTTTGCAGCAATGGTGACACCATTTTCAAGATAACTCATCAGTCAGTGGGTAGTGGGTTTTTTGACTTGTTGAACGTGAGTCCATATGTTATCATAACCATCAGTTGTAATGCTGAAAAACTAGAGATAAATCTGAAATAACCTGAAATAAAATGAATGATGTGAGTCTAAACAATAACTGAAAAGCAATGCAAAGGCAACAGATTTCTTCAATTTTTAAATAATTTGGGTTGTGAGAGACAAAACAATTACAGAGTTCTAATATGGACAGATCCAGATCAGAAGAGAGTATAATTCAAATATCCAACTGGAAGAACACTGAACACTATGTTGTTTACTATCATGATACACTAATTATGTGTAATTTACCAAGTGTTAGTGTAAGCTGGTTTTAAAGAATAAGTCTATAATAATCCCAATTTTTTAGTAAAACAAAAACTATCATAATTGACAGCTACAAGTCAGACTTGTTCCCAGTGGGTGCTGGACTCCGCCAGGGCAAGCCTTTGTCCCCGATTCTAATCACATTGATTATGACAGAATTTCTAGGTGCAGACCAAGAGCAGAGTGTGTCAGTGATCTCAAGATCTTGTCTGCTTTTTGCAGGTGATGTGGTTCTGTTGGCTTCTTTTAACGATGACCTCCAAGTTACACTGGGGCAGTTTGTAAAAGGGTGTGAAGTAGCTGGAATGAGAATTAGCACCTCCAAGTCTGAGGCCACAGTTCTCAGGTGTAAAAGGGTGGAGTGGCCACTCTGGGTTGGGAATGAGTTGCTCCTCCAAGTGGATGAGTTCAAGTCAGGGGAGAGATAGACAGAGTGGTGCTGATGATTCACCAGTTGATCTACATTGGCACCCTAACCTATGGCAACAAGCTTGGGTATTGGCCAAAAGGATGAGACTGCAAATACAGAAATTAGCTTTCTTCAAAGAGTGCCTGGCCTCCCCCTTAGAGATAAGGTGAGGAACTTGGAGCTTGGAGGGAATCACAGTACAGCCACTACTCCATATCAAAAGGGGCCAGTTTAGGTGGTTCAGGCATGTCCTAGGCGGAGGCCCCAAGGTAGACCCAGGACACACTGAAGAGATTATGTCTCTTGGTTGGCCTGGGAACGGCTTGGTTTCCCCCCGGAAGAACTGGAGTGGACGGGAAAAGAAAAATATGTAGTAAAAAATGGATAGATGGATAAATATCATTGTGAAAAATACCAAAGTTGCATAGCAGACATACTTTCAAGGATTTCCAACCCAGTGTTTGTATCCAACAGCCACAGTGAGGCTACTTCAGCTTCAAAGCCTTTTTTTGGTAAATTCCTCCTTAATTTGCAAAGGTTGGGTTTCCTTCACCATTCACTGTAAATACAGTTTGTTTCTTTTTGAATTTCTTTTTTGCCCCTGCAACTCTCGACTAGCCACAAGGCCATAACAAACTGAAACTAAGCGGTCTGGGAAGATGTTTCAATAAACATTTTGTTTCTCTGAACTCTGTGATGCTTTAATGGCTCATATGTACACACATAGAGATGCGTGCGCACACACACACACACACACATATACACACGCACACACTCGTCTAAATGAATCCCACCGTACTTCTGAGAAAATCCCCTCTCTTCTTGCCACTACAGTAACCAGCCCTAACTCCTTTTCACTCCCACATTATTTTCCTCTTCTCTCATCCCTCCATCCCAACCTCTCAACAATTTACATCCAGAAGTTGAGAAGCAGCTGGACAATAAAAGCAGCTTAAAAGGACACACTCCCCCAGTGTTTATGTTAACCAGCCCTGAACAGCAATCAAACTGAAGAGTAAAGAGGCCAGTTGTTTTGGTCACTGGCCAGATTTGTGTGTCTAGATCCATCTCTGGCTGCCACAGTCAAAACGACTTTAGGACAGTTTGGGGCAGACACAGCGTATGTTTGTGTAAGTTCATGCAACGATGTATCCAAGAGGCCTGGGTCTGGGGGCTTTTAAAGCACTGCTCAGTAACGCGGTTTCTCCAAACAAGCTGTTAGGACGATCAGATTAGACATTAGGAGAGGGAACATGTCCAAAATCAAGGATGAAAGAGATTCCTTGAGTATGTCTTACCAACGACTGATGACACACTATCATTTCTATCTGTAAATAGAAGAAGAGTGGTGCTGCTGTGACAGGTTAGTGTAGTGTGCCGCCTTCTTTTTGATTTAGCTTATAACCTGTACTGGACAGACAGTGGCCCGTCTCACTTGAAAATAAAAGTTTTATTGAAGGATGCATTTTACGCAACCTTTATTTAGCTCTACTGAGACACCTTTGTAAGAAAGGCCCACTGAGAGTGTAGGGAGTGCAAGATAGTAGATAACTGTTTCCATCTAATATATCTATTTTTTTTTATTAGCAACCATTTACTTTACTGTGGTAAAATTGTAACCAGTGTGTAATCTGTTTACAAATCTTACTATAATACACAAAATCTATGCTCTTTGGCTGCCAGCTGTTCCTAGAGCAGCAGGAGGTGACCAGCCAAACTTGGCACACAGGTACGTCTTTAGGCCCCTGAAGGTTCTTATCTATATCAGATATTATGGGGCCAGGACAGTGCCTAGCAGCATCCTAGCAACAGGCTAAAACGTCCCGTTTGCAGCGTACATGCACCTACAACACCTTACAATAGCATCCTACTGTTTTATATTTCATAATAATAACATCTCATTTACATCCACAAAACTTGAAATTATACATGCCTAGCAACCACTTAGCAACAGTCTAAAGAGACTCATTTTTAGCATATAAATCACAACTACAACCCTCTTTTCTTTACTTTTCTCAATAGCACAAACAGGCCTATCAACACTGTATGTATTAGTAGTTTTATTTTAATGTTGATTTTTCCATTTTTATTTCCTTTGCTCTATTTTTAGACTTTCTGCGTCTTTATCTGGTGCATTTATTGAGGTGCTGTTGGACCTCATTTATCTTTAGCTGGTTGAAACTACTACTTGAAGAGTTAATAAAAGCTTTAACACAACTACCTTTGTGTTAAAGCTCCAATGTGTATTAATGAGCCAGTTAGAACATATTGCTCTGATTTAGGATTCTAGTTAAAAATGATTTCTAACACTGTCTGTGGTCGGTTTAGTTTAGGGTGTGCATCTGTCCATCAGTAGATGACCACATTAGAAGACGTGACAAACACATTTGTTGAAAAGGTTTCTTGACTCAGCTCAACTTTAAGGTGGAGGTCCCATCTACATAACTCTTCAGTCACACAGTTAAATCTACATGCCTTTCAACAAGATTTCCTCATTTCCTCAAGGGAATATCTCTCTATTGCACCGAGTAAAGTAAATACACAGACGATAACTCCAGTGTGTGTGTGTGTGTGTGTGTGTGTGTGTAGCATCAGCTTCCTTTCTTAACAAGTTCTTAACAAGAACAGCCCTCTAATCGTTCCTTTCCGCCTTTTGTTTCCATTGCGCAGTAAGATCAGTTAGACTAATCACATGATGTAATAATTTCACTTTGACCATGATGCCAGAACATTGGAAGCTATGTGACTACTGATATGTGTAAATAATGAATCAAGAGAACCCAAAATGTTGCATTGTAGTGCCTGCCAAAGGTGGACTTTATGGAGGCAGAAATTTAGCATGAGCCAGCAGCCAAAATACTGGTAAAATATAAGAGCAGTTAGCAGATTTCAGACATAAAACAATTAAATAATATTGAGTGGCTGGTTAATTTGAACATTCTTTCGTCAGCAGGTGGTAGGTTCTTTTTTTTTTTTTTTTTTTTAAAGGAAAAAGTAGTCTGCTGCTGGTGGTGACATTTCTGAAATATACCTTTATTTTTATTAGATTTTTTATATTTATATTGTGATATTTCCACTAAAGCAGTCAGAATGTTCTGCCACTTCTCTGTTCACACGTGCTTGCATGACCCATCATACCTTATCAAACATGGAATCCACGCACTCACAGATTAAAATGTATTCACTCATCAAATCACAATGTTATCATAAATAATTAAATACCTTTCATATCAAATTGCATGCAAGTCCAAGGAAAACAAATTGTCTGTGTGTGTATTATTTTGCAAAGAGGGCAAACCATCCCTGCTGGGAAGAAGGATGGAGGCTTATTGTGTCTGGAACATGGTGGCTGTCCTTCAGCGCTCCGGGTAAATACTGGCAGCGTGTCCCTACTTCAGCTGATGAGACTGTCACCTCTGCAGTTATCGGCTCATGCATCTTCACTTCATGTGTCCCTCTCAGACACACACACACACACATACACACTCAGTAAAAATATACACTTGGTCTTTATCAGTACCTGAAGTCCTCCAGATGCGTGTTACAGGCAGATGATAAATAACTTCTATTTGCATTCAAGAAGACAACAAACATGTAAGCATGCATTATGCAGGAATCTCCTGACGGTCATTTGTCAACATGTTCTTTTATCATTATCACAGAATCTCGCCTGCGCTGTAGGAGTGACAGCTCTCCTTAGATCTCCTCAAGGCTGAGAGCAGATAACAGCCTGTCTGAGTGCTACTTGTTACAGGATGAAACCACCCTCATCGCACACACATGCAATCCCCGTGTCAATAAATCTATCTGCAGTCTAATCAACTCTATCTCTGTGGGCACCACTCCCCTTCTAAGTACCTCCAGTTTACTCTTTGCTGATGAATAGCAATCAAGTGCCTCTTGTAGGTGAAAATATCACACAGGCTGATATTTACATTTCAGTCATTGTGAGAACCCTCATCACAGACTCATGCAATCCCATTCTGTAACAGAGGGACACCTTGAAGTTATAGAGGCTGCTTTCCTACCCAGTGCGCTAATCTTCTCCCCACTGTTCCTCAGAGAGCCGGAACTATTTTGGTTACTTTAATGTTTCGAATAAAACGAAAGGCTGAATGACGTTGGTTGCAGGAGTTCACTTCCCAGCTGTGTTTCAGCGCCTCATTTGCATGAAATTTTTTTAGTATCGTCATGAAATATATGATATCTCATCTTGAACCCTACCATCTTATCATCTGAAGCAATATCAGTGTGCTGCCTTAAACGTGTATTTGTCTTTATAATTTCCTTCCATTCCTTAAACAAATCTATGGTGACTACAGCACTATGCTCAATTTTCAGCTCCATGGTGACATTTGTTCAGCAATATTTATATCTTATACAGCCATGTGAAAAATTACACCCTTTTACTGCATCCGCGGGAAATTACGAGGGTAAGCAGCAGCCAGGTAACCCATATTTCTAAGACTTAAAAAAAAGTGATAACATGCTGGCTGATTAAGAATGCCTCTATAAATGAAAGAGTGTTGTTTCCCCTCAAGTGGTAAGTGATGACCATCTTACTTTCTCATAGAGCACTACAATGATGGATGGTGATAAACAGTATTATTGTGTGAAGCTGGAACCATCAATCAGCCACAAAAATCCATGCATTTAGAGCTGCCTGAACTCTAAACTCAGATCACATGGATTACATACACATACAGTGACTTTACTTGAAATTCTCTCCATGTTTAATGCGAGTCCCCGCCATCGTGGTCATTGTTGGTAGATCATGTTGTTTACCCTCTGCAAAGCTGCACTGGAGAGATGAAGTATGTGTGGAAGTGTGACTGAAACTCCTTCCCCAAGCTTGTGATCCTTCATTTAGATAATTGCTGCAAATATTTTAGCTTTCAACTCTGCCATAGAAGATTGAGCTGGTACTTTTAACCTCACAGCTGTGGCAGACCTCAGGGAAATCCTCACAGATCAACATGTTTACTTTGAGGAAGTTCAGCTGCACCTTTCACATTTAAGAGTACGTCAGGGAAGAAATTACGCTTTCAGGAAACTTTTGTGTAAATACAGATTTATTAAGGGATGAAAATGTTCCATGACAAACAAAAGAGGGGGAAAAAACAAGTTCACAGTACATTTCATTAGTTCATCTCTCTAACATGGTGCACTGAAACATTGTACAACTTTAAAACCTCATTGTTGCTCTGCCTCTTTACAAAATACTAAGAAGAAGAAACAACAGGCATAAGGGGGGCATACTATCAGAATTATCAAGATTTTCACTTTGAATTTGATCGATGTTAAACAAAGAATGCTTTTGCTTGTGTAAGATGTGAGAACATGATCGTGAGTAACACGCGCGGCTCTAAACTTGCAAAACAAAGTAAACTTGCTGGCAGCAGACTGAGGTCAGGTGGTTAAAAATGCAACATGAACACAAAACAGAAGGCTATTGGTCCTGCTTTTGGGTGGAAAATGACTGCTCTGATCATGTGCTAGATTACCTAAAAGGTGGCTGGTCAGATCAAGGTCCTGTGGAAAGGTATTGGCCATTTCATGGAGAGGTAGGACAGTTGTCAACATATCAGGTCCCAGGACAAAACTATAACAACTAATTCATACAGTACTAATAGACTACAAAGTGATGGAAAACTGCTCATGTTACTTCATGATTATTGTTCAAACTAAGCATCATCACACGCTCTTTCCAATTCATCTGCTGTGTCAGAGCTGCAGCAGTGCAACGGCAGCATAAAATTAAATGGACCACATTTAAATACGAGGGTCTGGTTGACTCAGCTGTGTCGGAACAGGTAGAAAGTGGGAGTTGCCGTGAGCTACTCGAGTGGTTTTTCAAAAGCCAAATCCTTCCCAATTCAAGGGGCCATTTGGCACGAGTTTTTTTTTAAATGGCAAATGTTGGACTTTAATAAAAGAAAGGAGGAAATAAAGATAATATCATTTTAGAAGTACTTCATGACAACGGACAAGTCATATCTGCTGGATTGTGGCGGCAGTTTCAATTAGATAACTGCGCTGTTGTTCAGACTCGACATCACAGGCCGTTTGACATCTGGCCCTACTTTAGCAACAGCAATCCTTCATTTCACTGTAGAGCAATAATGAGGACACACATTGGAGTGGATGAGCCACATTCACTTGCAAGGAAAAAAAAAAACAACCTTCTTTACCGTTAAGGCCAACACGCTAGCATCCCGCATACTGTAATATTGGAACGACACCGAAAGAAGCAACACATCTGGTTCAAACACATCATAAAATCCATTCAGCTAGCAGAGCTTACACCAGTGTGTGTTTGTAAGAGTGAGACAGGCTTCCCGTTCAGCACAGCTGTGGTCTCACATAAAGGTCACATCCTTTTGGTTTATTGCATCGCTCGTCTGATAGAAGAAGTCTGAATGGATGTTTTTTAAACTGTTATTTGGACCAAAGTGTGATCGGCGAACATGAGGCATCGGTGGAAGATCACAAGATACGCTCAAGTGAAAAGAGAAAAAGCAAATAGCACCGCACGGAGACATTTTCTAAAATAATTATCAGACCAAATACAAAACGCTCCCAATACAGTATAAAACTGGAACTGAAAGAACTTTACAAATAAAATGTTGCACTATTCTGCCTTTTTTCTTTTTACTTGTGGAGGGGGGGGGGGGGTAGATGAGAGGAGACCTATCAAAGGGAACACATGACTAGATCAAAACCAAAGTGGAAAAAAGAGGATGGAAACTTTACAGGGTGGTAAAACGTTCATGATTAAGTCTCTCATATCTCCTCTGGTGATTCATCATCATATATTTTCTTTTTATTCCAATTCAAGTCTAATATTTTCTTTTAGCTATTGGCTATTTCCTAAAACACCTTAACATTGAAATGTATCATCTCTAACACCTTATCTACATTTGTGGTTGCTTTACATTAATATACGTCTCTATAATGTGTCAGCTGTTCCCCTTATTAAACAGAAGACGTGCAGAAAATTGGCAAACCCTTGCTTTTGTATCTAGAAATGAAAGAATTGTGCTTTACCTCATTAGGAAATGATAAATCTACAATATCTGCATTATTCAGCTATGACTGCAAAAGCCAATTTGCTTTTATTTATAGATCACAGAAAGGGTTTGCCAAAAAGCTTTTAACTTATTAATCATCTTTGCTCATTTGGCTGAGTTGCAATTGGACAAAGATGAACTGAATGCTGGAATACTTTTGGAAAAACTTAGCCTCATTGTTTTCTTCCTTTCTCTCTCCATGTGTGCTCTCAGTGGAGTGTCTGGTTGAGGCAGGGGTACGTTACTGGGACTCGCGGACCTTGGCTTGTAGGGCATCGCAAGTCTTCTTAGCGTCACCTAACAACATCGAAGTGTTGGGTTTGTAGAAGATGGGATTGTCAACAGCTGCGTATCCCACACCCAGGGAACGTTTCATCACAATCACCTATGGGGGGAGATGAAGTCACACAGACTGGTAAGCTTCTAATTGGACAAGAAAGCGACGACAACACAGAAGAAAACCACCTGTGAAAAATGTAAAACCAGAAACTTTCCCCTCATCTATACCGTTCATACCCCATTAATGGAACATATCCTGAATGTGTGAGATTTGATCCCAAAGTTCTGCAACTCCACCCATAAAATTTCAAAAACAATACTGGCTGAACTCTCTTTCCAGGTAGTCACTTCGGGCTCTGCTGCACTGCTTCTAGCACATACATGTGCACTCTGCTATATGCATGGATCTGCTGCACTGTATCAAAACGATTAATGCTTCCTTTTCTTGGAAGATGTTACAGTGACTCAAATGTGGCAAGAAGGAAAGGTGGCTCATTCCAGTTCATTACATAGAAAACTACATCAAGTGCTTTTGGGGTACGTCTCTGGCACTGCGGCGCTATGAATCTGGACTCTCATGTGCGTAACTCTAGTTTACACAGAATGACGGATGCTTGGACGCCTCATCTCTGACAGCAGATCTGGAGGCCTGTAGAAACCATAATTTATAAGATATAAAGCTTGAATATGGGCCAAAAAAAAAGCATTTTCATTGAACTTCAGTGTGATATTCCTCAGGTATGACATCAAGTACCAAATCCAAATGAACTGATTTAGAAAGAGGAAGTTTCTGTATATCCAAAACTGGTGTTTACTCTAATTTTTCCCAGCAAGATTTTTTTTTAAATATTCTGCTTATTAAAAAAAATAATAATAATTAAGCACAATGGAATTTTAAAATGGCAGTAAATAGTAGTATGTATCTTTTCGAACACAGTTCTTGGTGCATTCATGCCACTTCCTCAGGGACACATTAGCACCACCTAATTACACATAAAGTGAAACTAGACATTTAGAAACTTACATTTAAGTGTTATTGGCACTGGTGGCAGGATATTTATTGCAGTGTATTGTCCTTTGCTTGTATACTCTATTATTCTCCTGGGAATGGTACACTCCCCAGCTTGCTCCTCCTTCTACTCTAGAACACTGTTTGTTCTCAAAGTCATAGCCAAAGATTATTGAAATCATAAAAGCAGTGTGTGATGAATGTATAATTGAGTACTTAAAAATTATGATTTAAGGTCTCTCATCTCTGTGTGTGTGTGTGTGTGTGTGTGGTTAAGTAGAATGTCCTCTTCTAGTTCCTGTGTGGAAACTAGTGGGAGCACTGTATAAATCACAGATCTCTGAACAGTGCCAGTGGGACGCTCCAAATGTTGATATTCCACACAGACACATTCTCAGTAATGAGATCAGGATGGGACTGCACCTGGAACTGTAACAGCGTGTGTGAGCACGGGTTTATATCTATGTATATGTGAGTGTGTCGGCATTTCATTATGTTTGTGTGCATCTTCAAATGAAGCAGGTCTGCAGGTGTGGACAGCCAAATTGTTGTAAACTCTTCCATTCATTCCACTTCATGTTTTTGTGCTTCAGGATAAATCTTATTATCACTCATGCATGCACCAGATGTCTCACCTGCTTCGCCTTCCAGACTTCCAGCACGGGCATACCGGCAATGATGGAGTTGGGGTCTTCTTGGGACGCTGAGTTAACTGTGTCATTGGCGCCGATCACCAGGACCAGGTCAGTTTCTGATTGGATATACAAACATGCTAATATTAACAACTATATCTCTATAATTTCAACTTATTCAGTATTTGACTTGTATTTCAGTCCTAAAATAACAAAAAAGTAATCCGATTCCACTTTTACTTTTTTCCACAAACTTTGGGCATTTAAACTTTATATTTTTGTAAATTTATCTTCAAACCCTAATTAATTTAAATTAAAGATGCAGATGCAAACATTGTTACCCTTCTCATGTCTGTGCTCTAAATAAAAAGGTAGACCGTAATAATAAGGTCAGTTTAAAGAAATTTTCCCAATGAATGTCAAACCGTCCTTTTAAATTTATATTCCCAAATATAAATGGCCCTAGTAGTGACTCTAAAAGGCAGCAGCATTTACAGATGAAATAATGACAATGTACAGACTGTAAATGACAGAGATGACTGGCTCTCACCAGGGAAATCCTCATTGATCTCATCCATTTCCAGGACAATGTCATATGGGACACCAGCTTCAGCCAACAGCACATTCAGCTGACCAGGCATACGACCAGCAACCGGGTGAATACCAAACCTGAGGGTTAAAAAAACATAATGAATACTTCAGCTCAGTCCTACATGTATAAATCTGGCTCTTGATCCCCATTAGCTGCCTTAAATTAGAGAGAAAGACATGAACGTGGGAAAGAAGCAATCTTAAAGGTGCCTAAAGAGGGATCAAAAAAAATGGAGTCAGGTGGGGGAGGAGACATTAAGATGAAGTATTTGGATAAATGGAGTTGAGAGATGAGTGTGATTATAGTTTGGTTACACACAATCACACCCACTGCACTCCTCCACCAGCATTATTTGTTGAGTGTGCACGTGTGTGTGTGTGTGTGTGAGACTGGGTATACACAGCTCTCAAACTCAATTAGCCATGTAATGTAATCACGGTAGGAAATTAGCACCAGCCACTGAATACTAGTGGCTGGTTCTCGGAAACCTTCCAATCACTTCGACCACTATTTGGAGGTTTGTTCCTTTTTTTTTTTTTTTTTTTGGTCTGACGAGCTTCAGCAGACACAGACAGCAGATGGCTTGCTGATTCTGGGATAAATTAGCAAGTGAGTTTCTGCCCTTTGTGCATTTCCATACAGTCTGCATGCATAGGACGACGGTGGGGAACACAGTAGTTCTGGTTGGTAAGAGCAGAAGTTATTTCCAAGTGTTATGCTGTCAGTACCCTGTAGAAGGGGGAGGGTGGGTGAATAAGACAAGTGGAAGAGGTGACAAAAGCAGGTACAGAGAGTAAGTGACAAGAGTTTTAATAATACAGAACAGAAAAAAAATGAGAGAAAGAGATCAGAGTGAAGGAGGTTTTTTTTCTGTTTTTCTCTGACCACCCACTTTCCTCTAATCAAGTACAAATGCTCTAAGCAATAGCAGCTGCAAGAGCCAGGATCAAACGACAGAGGCAGGACAATTACACATGCTTCCACTGTACCTTGTCCTTCGCATCCTCTCTTTCGCATTTCCTTTTTTACCACACACACATACCCACTACGTCTTGCTGTCCCAGCCAAAAACTCCACTCTTTGGTTACGTCCTTCATGGTACAACTTACATCATGTACTGTAGTTATTACATCTATTACATCTAAAGATCTCTTAAGGTCCATCTTCTTGGGTAAATCAAGTCAGCTTCCAGTGCAGTTACCATTTTTAGATTGCTCACTGGAAGTCCCATTCTGACCACTTACACACTGCTTTCTGGGATATCACCACAGACCTCAAACTTCTGCACAGTGAACACTGACTTCAGTTTCAAACTGACCCGAATTTCAAGTTTAGAATCATTACTGGGGCTAGGTCTATGGCAGTTTTCAGTTAAAGACTCCATAGTTTCCAATGCCAAAGGCAGTGTGTCAGATGAGGAGTTAGACCAGGAGGAGTTCTGAGGTGTCTGAAGGAACTGTCTGCACTGCAGTGTGCTATCATGTGCTGCAACAGAGTGCAGGTTTTTTTTTGTTGCCACAAATATAATTTTCGCTAATCTGATTTGCCTCCTTGCAACTTCATGCACTTCCAAAAATGAAAATCATGTAGAAGCACGGCCACACTGGAGGACATTCAGTGTCCATCATTGAGGCACAAGTGCATGGAGACATAATGGGACTGAAAGACCTAAAAGTAGCAGCCAAGCTGAAAATGGTGCAGAGATGCACAAAACGATGACACTGAATGTGAGATCGACCAAATTTACACCTCGTACATTTATTATTCAGTACTGCATATGATCTACCATCTATAACCATCTATTCATTTGCATAAAAATCCTGTTCATAAACATATCTGATGGTACTTTTTGTAGCACTTTGCTAAACATAGACTCATTTTGTAGCACTTTAGTGAATTAAATCAATTTAAAGCAAGTTAACTTTACCTGACTTTCTTGCCAGCCTCTTGAAGCATCTTCACCAAATCTGCAATGGGGTACTGGGCCTTTGCAGCACAGAGTCCATAACCTGAAACGGATTTCAAAGCAGTAACAGGTAAGAATGAACACTTCTGCCACAATTTAGCTGTGACTGGTTACAACACATTTGTGCTCACAGCTGTATACCTCACAGACAGCACATGTAAGAATAGAGTGTAGAACGCGTGAGGGAGCAAACACAGCGACTGAATGTTTATTTGTAAAATCTCTCTTTCATCTCGCTCAGCCTCTGTGACTGAAACAATCTTCTAATCTCGCGATCTGATTTCTGCAGTCTAATTACGCCGTTTTAATGACTCATCAATAATATAAATATTCAGACCAAAGAGAAAACAACAAATATTTTTCAACCCACTTGATTTCCTTACAATATCCTGCTTTTGTGTCACTCGTGTTGACATTTGGTGTCAATGTAGCAGTGAATTCTATACACAGTGTGTGCTCCTTTCTCCCAGCCTTGGATTTATTTCATGTTTAATAACGCTGGTGTATGGTCCGTGATTTTTATCACGCTGTTGCTCACACACAAACACATGTCAAATGCTCCAGTGGTGTATACTAACCTTGTCACAACAACCAGTCTGAAACTGTCATGTTACAGCGCACCAATCACAATGACAGTTTCAAATTCCACTGGAGAAAAAGAAAAGGAAAAAAAAAAAACTCCGGAAACTTAATTGACCACCTGCCACCCAGTTCAATAACTCTGCGCTGTTCACTTTTCTACCTCTCTCAGTCACAATTTTTGCATCCCCTTGTGCTTCCAAAAGTC
The DNA here is from genome assembly GCA_034780415.1 of Cichlasoma orientale. Lineage (NCBI taxonomy): Eukaryota > Metazoa > Chordata > Actinopteri > Cichliformes > Cichlidae > Cichlasoma > Cichlasoma orientale. The sequence goes on along the minus strand of JAVDPK010000124.1, from coordinate 154,912 downwards.
TCTGTGGAATTTCTCTATAAGAACAACAAGTGGACCCAGGCCATGCAGACACGGGCCAGATGAATGCCAAGAACACACCATGTTTATCGGGCAGGGTCTTAACCGTTTCCACAGATGTCAGGCAAACTGACTGTGACGGCTCCAATTTAGTGAGAATAGGCAAAATGGAAACAAGGGGACTGACTGAAAGCTGGTGCAGGGAAACGATACCACACTACTGCTGCCTCTCAGAGCACAACAAATTATGCATTTGGCTGGCGCGAGTTATGTGGTCATGTCCATAACAATATATGACCTGTATACTCTGGCTAATGTCAGGTTTTTGAAAATAAATTTCATATTGTCCTCTGCGTGTTATAGTAACATGTGAACTGTTGTATACATTCCAATTTCAGCTGCAAATTCAGAAAGTCACAAATGAAACAAATTTATTCATAATGAGAGAAAATTCTACAATGTGACATTCCAACTTTGGGATTTCAGAGTGTCCGGTGGAAACAATCTCACTGGCTGTGGAAGTTTTTTAATTTACCTGTTATTACAGGTGACGAATGGCACATGTGCTGGGAAGAAGCTTTAAAACTAGAGTGTTGTAAACAAATCTCACATTAAGAATGTTTGAATGCTTAACACTAAGTGCAGTTTGGACTTTTATGTTCGCGTTTAGAAGCTTGCTGACATTCGTGTTTGCAACAAAGTCCGGATAACTGATTGATGTTGTTTAAAATGGCCAATTATTCAACAGGTTGCATTATAATCTGTTTAAATGGATTTCAGTTGGGATCTTATTCATGAGTGATGGGAAAGTGGAGTGCGAGCTGGACCGGCAGATTGGTGCAGTTTCAGCTGTAATGTGAGAGTTGTGTCATGGTGAAGAGAGAAATGAGCTGAAAGGCAAAGCTTTCATTTAACAATCAATCTACATCCCAATCCTCACATATGGTTATGAGATTTGGGCAATGACCAGAATGCAAGCAGACGAAATTAGTTTCACCCATAGGGTGGCTGGAATAAACTTTAGCAATAGGGTAAGGAGCTCAGGCATCTGGGGGGATCGCCCCTTGGGAGGAGATCCCTAAGTAGAACCAGAATTCACTGTAGAGATTATATCTGGCCTGACTACACCTCGAGATTTCCAAGAAGGAACTGGACAGCATGAAGCTCTGGCCATTGGAACAGAAGCCCCACCCATCTATTGTTTAAACCTTCTGCTTCGGAGGGGCAGCCAATCAGATGAAAGTTGGCTTAAACAGCTTGTTTCAGGCAGTGGATGGCCTGAGAGGCTGCTCCAAGTGCAAGACAAATAATGATTACTCTAAACCGTGAATCATTCAAAACCTTCCGAAAAGTCCAAGAATAAAAATATGGAGCAGGAAGTAAGTAATAATAGGCCAACTAAAGAAATGTCTGGTATTTTATTATTCATCCTGTCTTGGTGTTGATTTGCTTATGAACCATTTTTCAGAAAAGGCTGAGAAAATATAATTTTTCATTTCCACTTTCTCCCACTCCTTCCAATTCTCTTTTTTGGGGCTGTTTTTGGTGTTAGCTGTCAGATGTGTTGCTGTTCATCTTCCATTATTCCCAGAAAAGAGGGGGGGTTGACCTAAATTGGATGCCACTCTCTCCATGGATCACCGCTTTTTCACTTGACCACGTGACTACTTTAATTTTGCAATTCTTGTAAATTGCAGCGGTTTCCTCTGAAGACTTAGTTTTTGTATACAGGCACTCAGTGCTGTGACTGGAATCACCAGTTTGCAGATTAGATGCCTTTGGTCTGTGTTTACATGTACCCACGTGAGCGAAACAGCCCTTTGGAACTGTGACTGGTTAACAACAGTCTAGACGAGGGGACCGAAATGTCAGTGGGCCACACAATAATGAGTTTAGAGCAGCAGCTCCAAGGACAATCACTATAGTCCAAGTGGGAGGTTCAGACACATATCTAGACAAATATTGAAAACACGTGAAACAAAGAAAATCATATAGCTGGAACAAAGACTGGAACCCACTCTTTAACCCCGAAAAAGGAACTAGAAGCCAATTTGGAGTGTAGTATTTGAGTTGTCAACAAAAACCCAGCATACACTCGTTCCATCTAATTTCCCCCCTTGACCTTGCATACATAAGCTGCACTGTAGAATCTCTATTTACGAGGACTGACGACCACACAGAAACCTAACAGTGTGTTTACGTGTGTGTGCACAAAAGCTCCACCAGGACTTGTCAATTAGCCTAGCAAAATGATGTAACATGGGCTAAGAAAAGGTTAAACAAACAGAACACACACTGTGCTAATAATGGCAAAAAAAAGAGAGAGACTGGCAAAGTCAAAGTACCATATTTTTCCACTCACGTAAAATCCTCAGTGCGTGAGTGTAGGGTTGTGTATGTATATCTTACCTGGAGTGATGATTATGTTTTGGGCCTCTTTAATCATGTCGACAGTCTGATCCACATTGACTTCTGTGTGTGTCCCTGTGATCTCCATGGGCTTTCCTGTACCGGTGGAAGATGTGCCGTAGCCCCCCAAGATCACATTAGCCAGTGAACGATTCATGGCCTGAGGGGGAATAAAAAATAAGACACTTTATTTCATATTTACTTTACACTATTACACGTGTCTAAAAGAAAGCATGGCTATGAATGTCACACATTTGTGGCCAGAATATTTAGAAAAGGAACTCCACAATCTTGCTATAATGGAAAAGTTAGAGTCCCTCCTGCTGGACAGATAAGGAACAACCACATTAAACAATCTGACACAGGAAATGATGAGATTCAAACAGTGATGCTGAGTCTGTGTTCTACTCACCACACACATAATATATGACAAAATGGCTCCAGATGACCCGATGAGAGCGCCGACGATGGTCAGCAGGTTGTTGTTGAGAAGGAAGCCCTCGGCACACAGGGCCCAGCCTGAGTAACTGTTGAGTACAGTGATTACCACCGGCATGTCGGCGCCTCCAATAGCTGCTGTCAGTGTTACACCCTGGAAGAGGAACCATGAGGTTAAACCCACTGCTGTGATCACCTTAGGTATTCAATATAATCAGTGTCACAGTAAAATTGAGAGCATCTATGAGCCCAGCTGACAGAAAGGTTTGCTGACATCATCGGATGATCAGATATGCTGGTATTGTTGTCAGTATGTGCCAATATGAGAACTTTGTGCTGCTAAACATACAGCAGAGAAGCAAAAGTTCAGTAACCAAAATTGGCACACAGCTACATCTTGGGCACCTAAAGTTTCTTATCTATATCAGATATTATTGTGTCATTGCAGCGGCTTCACAGTGTAGTGGTTTACACATTTACCTAACAAGCAAAAGATGCCAGGTTTGACTCTGGGAGGGGACACAAATCCCTTCATCTGGTGTTTAAAAAACCTGCCAAATCAAACATATGGACCTACCCGCTGTGGCGACCCTTTATGCATAAGGGAGCAACCACCTACCAACAGACTGAAATGACCATTTGTAGTGTGTGTACACCTGTAACACCTTATAAGATCATTGTGTCATTTAATTTCTTGACACTAACATCTAATTTCTATCCACAAAACTTTTAATATTGTCATACTGACAATATGCTGTCAGTTTAAATAACTAATGGTGCCAGGGAGGCTCAGAGTTTGAGCAGGCAACCATATATGCCGCGTGGCGGTGCAGACGACGCAGGTTCAAGTCCCGACCTCTCGCCATTTACCGCACATCTTCCCCCGTCTCTAAAAGGCCAAAACAAATGATCAAACTAATAAATATTACACTACAGTAGATTCTTAAGAAAACAGTCTGCTTTGATTATTTTTTTCCTGCTTTCCTGCAGAGCATCACACATTTTTTTTTTACACAGATCTGTAAATCACTGTACAAGAAAGGAGACACCATGTTCGATTTAATGAGATCACACCTCAAAGCAGCAGCTGCAGCATCATTTGCAAAGCCAACAAATCGTGCACGTAGCATTTCTCTTTAGAATCGCGCTCATAGCAAGGCTTTCCGGTGTATAGCTCCAATTCAGTTTCACACACTGCAGAAAACCCAGAGAGATGCATGCATTTATGCACCTGGCACAGTAACAGTATTTTCATTAACAGACAGCTGACAGTAAATAATGTTTTGTGTTCAACACATTGTACATGTCAGCTGTGACACATTTCAGGTTTATATGGAGGAATAGCTTGTAATAAAGTCCCTCTGGATAAATCCTGTGGTCTACCTCAGTCTCAGTTCTCAGGTCGACGCAGTCCCCACCAGTTTCTAACATAACATACTGATTCTTCTTCAGCCTCCTCTCATTTATCTGAAGTGCCACACTCTTTTCAGATAGAAACACATCTGTACTTACACTGTATTATTTTACTGGCACATTACTTGATCCCTTGTTTCTGAGCCACAAATTTGTGCTAATCTCGGTAGAATGCTGGTCATTAATGAAACGAACTAGAGCGTCTGTTTGTTTAAGCATTTATAAATTATAAATTTGCCATGTTTAGATCTGGCCCAGTCTGTGGCTAAAAGGCTCGTGCCTGATGCATTGATTCTGCACAGTCCACCCCCAAACTCCGGTACAGCACCACACCTCTGATATGCACGGCAACAGATTTGCAGCAGTGGGTGACAGATTTGTGATTTATCACAGTTAATCGCTGTATGAATGCAAACATATTGCAGTGTTATTGCCAGCTTGACCCTGTTCAATTGAAAACTGAGACTGACTCCGTCGTATTGTTTTAGATAAATGTTACTTGTCCTCCGTCCCTCTATCATCTGAACAGCTTTTGTTAAATGAGAGCCAACCGTAGTTACAAAAGCAGCAGCGAGATCCAGAAGTGTGAAGAAATGCACACGTGTACAGTAGATGATGCATTATACTGTATTTTAACATCTGATTAGAGGACAGAAATATAAAACAAAGTGAAATGATATCCTGCTAACTTCTCTGGGGATGTGCTGATGTTTTTATGTGGGACTAAGGCCAGCTGCTGATTTTCCCAGCAACACGTGCAAAAACGCAGAGCAGGCAGAAAATGCTGAAACTCCAACACGTCACTTGCATATAGCATTTCTTCACCTTTTAACGCGTGCTCGGTGCCTCTGCCTGGCTTCACTTAATTATAATTTAAATTCAGCATCAGTATATGAAACTTCACTAACTTCTTTGTTTCTTGTTATTGTTTATTGCCACACGCTGAGCATTTAATGCTGATATGTAGGAATACCTGCACTGAACATCTTTGTCTCTGATTTCCACAGAATTTCAAAAGCTAAGCATGACTTTACAGTGGTGGGGGAACAGGAACCTGGCAGTTTCGCAAAGTCATGCCTGCTTTGCCACTGCCAACTCTCCATTCTGAATTTCAGGGCAGCTCCTGTTTCCCGTGCAAAGAGCCTTCTGACATTTATAACTAAATCCCCTCTTTTGTCTCTTTTCTCATTTACACCTTCCTGGCATCATTTTTCTCGACTCTTTTATGCCGTTTCTCCTCTCGTGAAAAGTTTTTATCATCATGTCCACTCTGTCAGTATGAAGCAACTTTTCAGTCTGTGATTTTTAAGAGTGAAAGAAACAGACTTCACACACAAACACACAGCGTACCATGACAGCAGAGAGGGCAGACACTGATCCGAGACAGGTGATGCCTGTGGTGTAACTTGGATCGAGCATGTAGGGAATCATTCCACCAACACTAGCTGCCATGAGACTGGCATTCAGGGCATGACGACCAGGGAGCATCAGAGGGGCGCTGTTCAAAATACCTGCATGTGGAGAAAAGGTGGTAAGGAAAAAAAAAAAGATAAGACAAAACTGAAAAAGTATCTGTTAGGTGTCTCGAAAATCTAAGCAGTAGCTTTTTTTGTGTGACATTTATCATTTCAGGTTTCTCATTCTGCAGCCACCACTGAGACTTGTCATTAACTGAATGCCATGTTGATGCATAATTTGTCCTTATGAAACACTTTCAGTCAACATGGGAATTATAGTGTGATTACAGGGACTGGAGCCAGCACATGAACCTGATGAACTGGGTTTTTTCTTTTTTCTATGTTTCACAGCAAGCAGCAGTGACATGAAGCAACACACTTTCTTATGTGGATAAACACAGTATGACCAAGGTAACGCATCATCTGCTGTCAGCAGTATACACAGTCACTTCCGATTAGAGGGAAGTTTGTTTACAATCAGTAAAGACTTTTACCATTTTTACCTCAAAGTATCAAAGTGTAATGACAAATACAGGTCAGTTAACTGGTCATGTTTAACTATGAACTAGGCAACTGCAAATAAAACTGAACTGCATCCAGGCTAAAGCTGGGAGTAAGTTCAGCGTAAAGACTCAACCATAGACTGCCAATTAAAGATGGATGGAGCCTCCATGATCTCAGCTATTAGTGCCTGGACTCCGCAATTTAAAGTCTCAAGATTAACATTTTGGACACTTGCGATGTTGATTTGTGGAGTCAGAAGTTACCTTTTTTGGACCAGACAGTTGAGTGCCAAGTTCTGTTTATGTAGCAAGCTTAATTAACAAGCTGCAATGCACAGATGCTGACAAATCAAAATCAGATACTAATAAGAATTACCAGAATTCACTCACCAAAACTAAAGCACAAGCTTCCTAGATGGTCTGTATCACATCATAACCCATATTACTTATTCCTATTAAAACCTTTCTAACTTTAAGCCTTAACAGTATTTACATGGATGCGATTAAAAAAAATTTCACCTAATACAAAGCTGTTATGAACCAGGGAAACTATCCATAATATCAAAACAGTTTTTTACCCTTGTTTATATGGTGTAAGCCGAGCTGAATGAGTCTTAGCTCCAGCTCGAGAATTAATGCTGAGACTAGAGATTGGTACTCATCTTATAATGTGGCTCTTGGAAATAAAGTAAAGACAATACATCTGAGCTAAAAAAAATAAATAAATAAATAAAAAAAATATCAGAGCTCTGCAAAATTAATTGGCCCTTAAGCATTAACTATTGCTTTAAAGGTTACATTTAATCATGATCTATGGTTTTCCCAACATGCATCATGCAGCTAGAAAGAACAACACCTCATGACAGGCTGCATCTGCCTCGTCTTTGGCAACTAGGGTCACCACAAGTGTAACAAGTGGTCTTCGTAATAACATGTCTGCATTAGTCCAAAGTCTGCCTGTACATCAGCATACTAATAGTCTAAATGTTTCTTTTCCATGGAATATTTAACATACGCAACTGCAGTTCTCACCTTGCAGTTTGCCGTATGCCACCAAAGAGCCGCTAAAAGTGACTCCACCGATGTAGGTTCCAAGGTAAGCAATTATCTTGGTGAGGTTGGCTGCGGGGTCTGTGGCGAAGTGTGGGTACTCAATCATGTATTCAGCCACACAGGTGAGCACAGCAGCCAACCCAACCAAACTGTGGAAAGCAGCCACCAGCTGGGGCAAGTCACTGATCTGGATCTTCTTAGCAATGGTCAGGCCTAGAGAGAAGGAGAGATAAGAAGTAAATAAAGTGTAGTGGCCCTGAAAGACCCACACACAAATAACATGCAAATCACAAGCACATGCACATACACTCAGGACTGCTGGGAAGTGGGCCCATCTAAAGAGCCAGGTGGTGCTGATGAGGCTTGCTTGGGGAAATTCCGTATGTGTGAGTTGGTCTACACTTTCTGTCCGTGTGCATGTGTGAAATACATTCCCGTATCTGGAAAAAAAGCATTATTGTCTGTGTGGATAGTTTAGTCTGGCTTTCAGCTTTGTTACTGGAACAATTAGCATTTAAATGATCAAACTATCCTCAAAGAGAAAGAAAGTGAGTAATGTGTGAAGCTGACCATTCTGACAGATCTCCTGCGTCTGGCACAGATTTAGTCATGATGTAAATATCACTGCTCTTAGCACACCTGCTAACTTAATCTAGCCAAGCTTGGAACACATGCATGCATGCAAACACAAACAATGCAAAAGCCATGTTCGATATTTCTGAGTCAATTGACATTCCTTCTTCCATGTTAGGGAGATGGATAAGCCAGTCTTTTAGACTCTAAGTACAGCTGCAAGAAAGAGTTTGTGAATCATTTGGAATCACTGATTCCAAATGAACCTGAACACAATCTGACTAAACTAATTAACACAGAAACAGTCATACTTTTCATTGCTCAATTGAACCTATTAAGTATTCACTCAATCACTTATGGTGGAGGCTGGAAAGAGTAAGTTCATTCTTGAATTTAGTAACTTGCAACAATCTTTGGCAACAGCCTCCATCGGATATGTCTTGTAACTGCTTATGCAACTTGCACGATGGTGAGGAGAAACTGTGGAGCTTTCCTTCCTACAAAACCTCTGGGATGTGAAGACTGAAAAGCCTCCTAAAGATCATGCCTCAGCATCTCAACTGGATTACGGTCAAGACCTAATCAAAACCTGAATTTTATTTCACTTCCTTCCAACTATTCAAAGCAGCCCCAAAACATGAAACTACCTCGACCATGCTCTTAATAGGAGCAGATTTTTCTTGGAGACCAGTGGATCCTTATTGTTTTGACACCAACTCTTTTGGGATTGCAAGCTGTGCTCTTGCTATGATCTTTGCAGGACATCTCAAATGTAGAGCAGCAACAGTCCTAAATTCCACCTAAGAGTTCTTGTAGCCTTTTCCTCTTCTTTTTATCTCTATAATATTTCTTCTAAGGTCCTTTAAAAGGTGTCATAATTGAGACATGGCTGATGCCAACCAGTCTTCCTTAAGAAGAGCAGATTTTGTCAGTAACCAGACTTTGTATGTCTTTATTTACTAGGACGGTACCTCTGCAGCCCAAACTTCAACTCTCATGCCTTAAATCTGATCACCAGACATTAGGAGCTTTTAAGTTTGCAATGTGATTTATTAGCCAATGTGTTAAATAAAGACAAATGTTTGTGTTATTGCTTCATTCAGATTGTTTTCATCTCTATTTGTGACTTAGATGAAGATCAGACCACATGTCATTAGTAATCAGTGCTGAAATCCTGGTAATAATTTAAAACTTTTTATTGCAACTCTAAATACACACAGACTCACCAGCAGTGCCACCCACAGCCATGGCTGCACTCATCTGTGCCAGGAGCTCAGGACTTGGTTTGAGGAAACCCAGAGTGGCTGCAAGCCCACCTGCGACTCCCATCATACCTAAAGTGTTACCCAGACGGGCTGTGGTCTGGTTAGAAAGACCAGCCAGGGCACCGACGCAGCATAAGCCTGAGCCCAAGTACATCATCTGGTGAGGGAAAGAGACAGAATAGAAAAGAAGGGTTGTGGACAAGGATTAAGGGATCGCAGGATGGGGGAAAAAAGTCCAAATGATTTTACTTAGGGCTCCTGCACAATGTCTGTGAAATCAAAGAATACGTTCTGGAGGTCTCAAGGACTTTTATACAGTCATGAGCTGTTTTGCATCAGTACTGAGGGATAAAGAAAATGCCTTCAGTGAGAGAACATGAAAACAATTAAACTAATGGACATGACTTAAATGTCCTCTTTCACCTGTTCAATGTTATATCCAGACTGCAGAGCAGCAGCGTAGCCTCCAATGAAGACACCACCAGGAAGCAAATAGAGGTAGTTGTACTCTGGGGGATCAGTGGGACGTTTGAACATGTCCAACATCCTCTGAGTCACCAGAAAACCACCTGGTAAGGAGGCAGAGGAAATTAATACACTTATGACAATTGCTAAGCCAATTAAAATCAACAAAATAATTATTAATACACAAAATACAAAAAACTTTCTTGAAAAAGTACAAGATGAGGGTGGGGGCTGGAGTAAGGCATGTTGAGGCACCTGAAATACAGTTTCGATATTTTTAGACTATTTTTTTCAAACAGGTGTTTTAAAGGACATAGCTAAAAATTTATTGCCAAGTCCAATAACCAATGTTAGGAATTTAATGAGTCTACTTCATGTCAGGGTAAATATTTCAAGTAGAAAACCTCAAAAGTGTCAAACCGGGAGCAGACAGTGTCTCAGTGCTTTACAGGACAAGATCGCATTACTGCATGTATGGCTTCCTTTCCCCCCTCTGGCACGACTGTAGCCATGTGCATACACATGCACTAATACAGAGGGGTGAATCAGAGGTTAGCATCTGTTTCTGTCCCGTACATGTAATTTTAGTCACAAAATATCCCATTTAAAAAATGTAATAATAATCTACTATTATTATTCCAGACAAGATTGGGTCAATATATTAACATGGAGGAATGTCTGCACATTAAAACAACTCTAAGCCAGCATCAGTTTCTTTTGGGTATATTCTTAACCCCAAATGGGGCTATTGCCACTATATTTAGAAAGCTTGCAAGAAATGCAGCCCTTCAACAAGACTAAGAGGCTACAGTCATGCTAGAAGAATTATGCTTGAATTCCTCATTCAGACAACAAAATATTTGTGTCTGGTCACTGCTTTAGCGATTGCAGAGTTATCAAATCTTGAACCGATAAATACTGTTTAGCTTAGCTTCATTTAGCACATCACCATGCCAACATTTGCTAAAGAAAGAAAGTATCCCGCACACCATTACACCACCAGCAGCAAGAACCATTGATAGAAGGCAGGGTGGATCCGTGCTTGGATCTTGTTTGCGCCAAATTCTGACCCGACCATCCAAATGCCATGACAGAAATCGAGAATCATCAGATCAGCAGCGTTTTTCCAATCTTCTGTTGTCCAGTTTTGATGAGCCTGTGTGAATTATTGCCTCAATTTCCTGTTCTTAGCTCACAGGAGTGACATCTGGTGTGGCCTTCTGCTGCTGTAGCCCATCTGCTTCAAGATACGACTGTGCGTGCAGAGATGCTTTTCTGTATACCTTGGACGTAATGAGTGGTTATTTGAGTTACCGTTGCCTTTCTGTCAGCGCAAAGCAGTTTCGCCATTCTCCTCTGACCTCTGGTATTAACAAGGCAGAGACTTGCTGCTCACTGGATATTTTCTCTTTTTCTGGCCATTCTCTGTAAACCGTAGAGACAGTTGTGTGGGGAAAATCCCAGCAGACCAGCAGGGCCTGAAATACTCAGACCAGCCTGTCTGGCCCTAAAAACAATACCATGTTCATAGTCACTTAAATCACCTTTCTTCACCATTCTCATGCTTATTCAACGCGTCACCTTGACCATGTCTACATCCCAGAATGTACTAGGTTCTGCCATATGATTGGCTATTAGATAACTGCATTAGTGACCAGTCAAACAAGTGTACCTAATAAAGTGACTGGTCAGTGTATATTAGCTTTAAAGAGACATTTGAATATTTGACTTATCAGCAAGAAAATGCTTGCTGCACATGCAGATATCTTGACTGTCAGGATCCCAGTTTTCAATGTTTTCTAATCTGTTGATCGTTCTTTTAGTTCGGTAGCTTAGAAACACGTAGCTCTGGGTTCTTTACCCTGTTTGCAGTGCACCCACCACACTGCAGCTTTCAGGCATTTTTCAGATTTTTGCTAACAGATGGAATTGATAAGGCAGCATTTTCACATAATACATAGACCTAATTGCACTCTGTCTTTATTGTGTTTGTCCGTTTCCATGGTATGTTAGTTTTGTTCCCATGGGGTTATGGTAATGCGGTATACTGCTTAGAAATATGTCTGAGGAACCCAACTCAAAGAGAGCATTAAAAAAATAACTGGTAGGTATGTCTCTGAAGGCTGTGGTATTTTGGAATAAAGAAGAAAGTTAAGTGGAATCGCTAAAAAGTGGTTTGTACAGTAATGAATTTGAAAGTAACGAATGCCACGTCATTTGTGGTAGGACTGTACTTAATGCCCTCTGCATCTCACACACACTCAAATGATGCATCAGTGTATTTTAACAAACAGGCCAAACTTATCTGTTATGCAAGTCAACTATTTATCTGCTTGCATCAAAGTCTCTCCTGGTGTCTAGCAGTGAGCTAATAGGAGAAATTAAATATAAATCATGGCTCAGCCCTGGAGGAACACTCTGTTTTTCCCAGGACTATTACAGAGCGATGAGTATTATAATGACTCCAGGAACAGTTTGTCATTATAATGGAAATTATTGAGGCTAATAGCAGGAATGGATGTGTGTGGTCTGAGCCAGAGCCACCGACTCTGGTTTGAGCAGGTGGGCAGAAAGGGCAGCTGCAAAACTTGGTTTGAAATTATGTTATTGCACAATCAATATAAAAGTCTTCAATCTTCAGCCTAAGATGATATTTCATTGGCTCCGGGTTGCTGTAACTGGCAGGGATTACCGTGAGGTGTCTGTGTTAGGGTGACTCACCAGCGATGTTGACCGAAGAGATGAAGGCAGCGAGCACAGCCAGTGTCTCAGCAGTCGAAGTTGGGACGTAGCCCCCTCCCATTAGGGACAGACCACCCACAGCTGTCAGACCTGCGGACCACAGACACTTCAGTATTCATGAACCTACATTTTCATAATACAGCGAGTTGAAAACGTTGAAGACGTTACAAAAACAGCACCGAATTTCAAACCATTAATTCAGTTAGGTTTTTTTTAAGTCACTCTCGACACTTATTAGATTTGTTTTAATCAAACATTTTCCACAGAATCCTGTTTGTTTCCCAGATAGGAAAAAGATAAAGCGATTAAAAAAATAGAAGGAAAGGAAAAGAGTTTGTGTGTTTTTAAAAAAAGAGACTCAGGAAACCTTGATAACATCAGTGCTGTAATGATTTACAGGCAGTAGGATGCAATACACAACAACCATTGGAGCCTGCATTCACATGGGCTTGTGACTGTGTGCTATTTTGGTTGACTAACAGGTAGTGAGTGTGTGTGTATGTGTGTGTGCTTGAAGTCAACAGTGTTAGATTGGCCTTTCAAATAAGGAAAAACGGAAGTATGACCTCCTTTTTTCTCAAACCAAATGCAGCTTTACAAACACGCCTGTATATCGACTTTGAGTTTCAAATGCTGCCAAAAGAAATGACTATAGCAGGATAAATGGCAAAATAAGCAGTTACAAACACATCAAGTTTATTGAAACCACCTAAAAATGTATCAGGATGCCACTAATCAATCTCCATATATTATTGATTAGCATGTTATGCTAATCAATAACTTATGCTCATGCTCACGTGCCCATTGTTGGTGCTTTCGGCTGGTGTCAGGGGTCAGCATGGGCACCCTGACTGGGCTGCAGCTGTGCAGCCCAATACGCAACAAACTGTGATGCAATGTGTATTCTGACACCTTTCAATCAGAACCAGTCTGAGCGACAGTAGCTCGTCTGTTGGATCGGACCACACGGCTCAGCCTTTGCTCCCCACATGACCCTGTCGCTGGTTCACCGCTGTTCCTTCCTTGGACCATTTATGATAGATTCTGACCCCTGCAGACCAGGAACATCCCACAAGAACTGCAGTTTTCTGACCCAGTCGTCTAGCCAACACGATCTGGCCGTTGTCAAACTCGCTTGAATCCTTACGTTTGCCCATTTTTCCTGCTTCTATCGCACTGACTTTGAGGGCAAAATGTTCACTTGCTTCCTAATATATGCCAGCAACTAACAGGTGCCATGATGAGGAAATAATCAGTGTCATTCACTTCACCTGTCAGTGATCATAATGTTATGCTTGATTGGTGTATGTCCAATAGCTGAGTTACTTTTTTCTTCTGTTTTCATCTCTTTTTAACTAACAAAGTTTTTATTCATTTCTTCTTTTTAAAATATCTTATTTTAAATCTCCTAAATTTTTCAACTTTGCTTAACATTTAACATGAAACACATCTTTTAAGTTCTAGCTTATCAAACACAAGCACAGTCTTAATTACAAAGTCAAAGATTCACTTCCCTCTTTTTATTTCTTTTAGCTCACAGCTCATTTTGTTGTTTATTGTGCTTTTGTTTGCCAGCTAGATGGGTATCTGATGTACAACAAATATTTATGGCCTCACATGAATCAAGCTTGTTGTGTTTCACAGCCAAATGGAGTTACCAGGTGGGCCCACTTCCTAAATTTAATCAGAATGGGGTTTTTTTTGTTTTACCTACAACATGAATATGTTGATGATGATGCCGTGAAGTCTTAGACAAACAGTTACACTGGGGCTTTTTCACTATGATCTTTATTTCTTTCTTCTTGTTTGGCCTTTTTTAAGCAAAAAGCTTTTAACTGGTATTACCTAAGCCTTTGCTTAGCTTAAGTTTTCTGCAAATGCATCCAAACTTAAGGAAAAAATACAAATGAAAGCAATAAAATATATATATATATATATATATATATATATATATATATAAAATTGACCAGGGCCAATTAATTATTTTTACAAGACACACTTATTTAGTCCTACAGAATAAACTTTTGAATCATCAGGAGTACAGCAAAAAACTAGTTAACTACTTGCAACTGGTCACTAACAACGGAACAAGGAAAATATGAGAATTTGAATTTTTTTTGAAAAATAAACAGATGTAGTTACATCTTGTAGGTGGAGATCAAAGGAATTCCTGTCCACCTTAACGAATGGATAAGCCTAAAAGCAAGCCAATATGCATCAGTGGACACACGCAAACTGTAAGGCATCAACAGATGTCTGTACTGGGTGGGCTAACGCCCCGTGTGTGTGTGTGTGTGTGTGTGTGTGTGTGTGTGTGTGTGTGTGTGTGTGTGTGTGTGTGTGTGTGTGTGTG
>JAVDPK010000124.1:101557-133933 GCA_034780415.1 Cichlasoma orientale | reverse complement strand
TATGTATGTATGTATGTATATAAATAACTGTTAAATAAATAACTGTCATAATGTGAGGCTCAATCAAGTGATTTTTAATGTAAAGAAAGCGAGTAGTGAAGGGACTGTGGCAGGGGAACGAGTACTGCTTCAGCATGCATTGGGGTCACGGGAGCTCTGCCAGAGGACAGAATGAGAGTTAAGTGGCTGCCCAGGATGTGAATATTGCAAGTTAATGAGTAAGCTGAAGCAGATTGAATCTTACTTGAGTTGCCAGGCAGACTGTGTGGGCCACAGATGTCTGCAGGTACAGGTGGTGGTGAGGAGGAGAAACAAAACTGCTTGAGTTGTTACTAGATTGCAAGTAAGTTGATTCTTGAGCAGGCAGCCTTCATACAGGGATCTCAAGTGAGCAGCTATGAGGAGCACAGGGAAACAAACAAGAATCTGCCCATAGGCGGAGGCCTGACACAGCCAACCCAGCAACTGCACCCGAAAAAATTTAAAGGAAATGGAGAAAGAGGAACACAAACAAAAATCTTAACCCACCTAGTTCTGCTGAATCATAACAATAACCACAGATACATTTAGCTGAATGGGCCCATCAACACAAGTGCATTTCTTTATGCACAATAATGGATCTTTTTGATGATCTGATTTAAAGTGCTGAATGAGACCGTTTTAATGTCTTATTCCTAAAATTTGGCTTCTTGGATGTTTTTCTCAGGTATCCGCCACTTTGCCATGCTAAAGCTGTTGGGAGCTGAAGAAAAAGCATCAGGAACTGTTGAGTTATTTCCCTTAAACGGTAAGTCATCATCATGTGGGGCATTCCAGGGTTTTTTTTTTTTGGTATATTGCCAAAAGTATTTCCTCATCTGCCTTCACACACATATGAACTTGAATGACATCCCTTATCGGCCCACCTTTAGAAACTTCAACTCTACTGGGAAGGCTTTCCACAAGGTTTAGGAATGTGTTTATAGGAATTTCTTCCAGAAGAGCATTTTTGAGGTCAGACTGATGTTGGACGAGAAGGCCTGGCTTGACCTGGCAGGTCAGGACTCTGTGCAGAAACAGGAAAACAATCAGGTGCGGAGCTGAATAAAAATAAAAATATAAAATATAAAAACCATAGAAAAGAATTAACAGTTCGCACACTGCAGAACTCCAATATTCTTATTTACCGCATCTAACAGTATAAGACGTTTTGAGCACACCTGCTCTTCATCAGACAATGAAACACCGGGCCCTACCTGTGATAGGTCACATGACCTGTACAGGAGCCCTAAATTCACTTCTGCGTGGGCATTCATATCATCATATAAACATTAAAACAAATACGGACACTAAGATCACACATGCCATTCAGCGTTCACCTCTGATTAAAAATGTAGCTACTGTTATTCAAAAATATTGGCACATTATAGCTTCTGACCCTACTCTTAAGATGTTCTTCAGCAGAGTGTAAGACGTTTTCTTGAAGCCTCTAGTTTTGCCTTAAGGCTACTGTTTGTTGTGATTTGGTGCTATATAAATAAAATTGAATGGAAATGAAATTGTATTAAGTTATGTACTTTTACATTTTCTTATACAACACATACTGTATGTAACACATTTAATTCAGTTTTATTTATATAGCGCCAAATCACAACAAACAGTCTGCTCAAGGTGCTTTATATTGTAAGGCCTTACAGAGAAAACCCAACCATCAAAAAGACCCCCTATGAGCACTTGGTGACAGCGGGAAGGAAAAACTCAGTTTTAACGGGAAGAAGCCTCCAGTAGAACCAGGCTTAGTGAGAGGCAGTCATCTGCCGTGACCAGTTGGGGGTGAGGGGAGGGAGACAGTGCATCATGGGAACCCTGCCCATGACTAACTATAAGCGTGATCAAAAAGGAAGGTTTTCTTAAAAATAGAGAAGGTGTTTGTCTCCCGAATCCAAACTGGGAGCTGGTTCCACAGAAGAGGGGCCTGAAAGCTGAATGCTCTGCCTCCCATTCTACTCTGAAGTATCCTAGGAACCACAAGTAAGCCAGCAGTCTGAGAGTGAAGTGCTATATTGGGGTGATACGGTACTATGAGGTCTTTCAGATAAGGTGGGGATTGTTTATTCAGGGCCTTGTATGTAAGAAGATGGATTTTAAATTCAGTTCTGGAGTTAACAGGGATGAAGAGATGAAGAGAAGCCAATCTGGGAGAAACATGCTCTCTTTTTCTAGACAGTAGAACTGTCAGTACTCTCACTGCAGCATTTTGGATCAGCTAAAGGCTTTTCAGGGAGCTTTTAGGACTATTGTAATTCATTACAATAGTCCTAAAAGATGGATGGGTAAGTGAATACTTTTGGCAATACAGTGTTTGTGAGATGGTAATGGAACTACAGCTGCACAAAAGATGAATGTGGTTAGTACGATGTCACCATTTTGTGGACTCCAACAAACTAAATTTGTCAACCACTGTAAGTTGTAGCTGATGGGAACTATAACTTCCTTCAATATTTATATCTTGTCATGTCACTACTGCAGGCCCCTTGCCAGAGGTAGATGCATGCTTTGGTCTGCACAGTGATGCAGTTGGCCGGTGTAGTTTGGCAGAGAGAAAATATAAATAGCAGTATACGCCACACTAAAACAAATATGCTTTTTGATTTTTGGGGCTAACTGTTCCTTTAAACATATGAAAACAATTTAAATGTCAGTACAGTTGTCATAAAGGGGAAATTTAGCTGTAGAGAACAAAGCAGTTTTTATTCCAGGCAGTAAAACTGTTTATTTCTGCTGTAAAGTCGAGCATTTAAAAACGGAAATCTATACGGATCATCTCACTTGGGGAACCAGCCTAGAGGAACTGTTTTTGGAAATTCTTCTTTGGCTTTGGTTTTAAGGTTAAACTGGCATAAGAGTCTATCTAATCTGAACCAATCCCACAGGTTTCTGAACTCACAATTGTCCTCATATTTTTTTCTTTCCTTTTCGCTATGTTCTGTAATTTGAACAACTTAACTTCCACTCTGCCATCCTTCCCCCAGGTCGCAGTCAGACTGAGGTTGAGTCGTTATCCCCTGATATGGTCAACAATATGAGAGAGCAGCTAAAGATCGGTAAGGATTATTTCAGCATGGTGGTTGTGGGGAAGGATGGTGACATCAAGGCATGGTTCCCATCCCCTACGTGGTCCCTGGATAACATCTACGACCTGGTGGACTCTATGGAGCTCCGCCTTGAGGAGGAGAAGCTGCAGAAGAGACTGGGGATTCATTGCCTGGAAGACAGAGGGAGAGGAGGCAGCGAGGGGGCGAAATATCATGGATACAATGAAGAGAGGGCAGAGGAGATGCATTTCTACCACCAACTGGAGGAATAATGAGAAAAAAGGAAGAAGAAGCATTTATCTACCTAAATTCTTGAAATGAAAAAGAAAATGTATCAACGCATGGATTTGACAAGAGCCAATGATTAAACAAAGACCTCTAAACTGGACTCATAGGAATCAGTAAAGTCTGTATAGACGGCTACTGCAATAATAAGCTGGATATTTTATAAGAAATAAAATACATTTGAAAAAATGAGCAGACAATAATGAACTGGTCTCATTCAAGCCCTTCAATTACTGTTTAGAAAAGCTGAATGTGTTTTTTTTAGCAACACTTCAGTCCAGACCTTTAACACACCTTCACTGTGCAAGTACAAAAACGCATATCCTCTGTTGAAATGTGGTGATGCTAAAACTGTATTTAAACAGAACAGAAGGTCTTTTATTTAAATCAAGATAAGCATCTATTTTTAAAGAACTGCAGACACCTCATGGTCAGTAAAACAAACAGTTGTTAGTGCAGGTCTCTGTCCACGTCTGACATGATTTATCAGTCTCAGAAATCCTAAATCTTAACCAACCCAGGATCCAGTAAAGGGGATGGAAAATGTTCATGCAGTGAAACTCATGTCCTGAAGCAATCTTTAGTAAAATCAACACAATGAGAAGATATGCAAGCTGAGTTTAGAGGAAATTCATGTGTCCAAAATAGCTCACATGTGATAATGAGGATGTTGGTCTCTGCAAGTGCAGCGGCTTATAGTAAAAAAGAGTGAATAAAACCTTTAATAAAAAAGGTATACACAGCACAGAGGGAGACAGGAAAAATAAAACAGACAGGGCAAAAAAATAAGACATTTAAATGTATCTTTTATTTATTGTAAATTTGAGTAAAATTTGTTATAAAGTGTTCAAAAATGGCATTTTAAAATGCAGAGATCATCCTGGAATGCATTGAAGCTAAAGGTAGTAACCCATTACACATTTTGAAGACTGGCAGGTTATGATATAGCTATAATGTGCAACATGAAGACAAGTGAAAGGTCAATAAGTGGTGCAATGAATCTGTCCCAAACGTGGTAAAATATGACAAATATGACTCTAAATTCTACTTTAGCTTTAACCCCAAAAGCTGAAGTATGAGAAAAGAAAAAGAACCGAGAGTCACTCTGAACTGTTTCTGTGTGAGATTTGCATGCTGGCACGATGTCCCTCCAAAATTCCAAGTAAAAGGCAGCCAGGTGGATTAGAGACTTCAAACTGTGTCACGTTACAGATAAAGGGCAGTGGGAAATGATCCATATATATTACCACCAACCGTGCTGTGAATCTTTTAAGTTTATGTGGCTATAAGTGAATGTTGTTATATGTCCTCTTAAAGCTGTTTTGATTATAGCTATTAAAAAAATGAAAGAAAAACATCTTACTAATATCAAAGCAAGTATATCCGAAAGGTTTCTTCAGATAGAAGAGAGAGACTGAAAACGTGTGTTAATAGTTGTGTAAAAGATTTAGAAACAAAGAAGGTTAAGAGCACCACTGAGCAGGTGCCAACGCTCAAATGTTTTTGTTTTTTCTTGATCATTTTTGTTGATGACAGATCCTCATCAGAAGCTAAGACATTAATCCTCAGTTCAGTTGTATGTGCATCTAGTGTCAAATTCGGTTTACAGAATTGGTCAAGAGCTTTGAAGCTCTCGATAGTGGCGTGGGGAACTTCTTTTTATCAGGCGTGGACGTCTGCGTGGACCGGTTGGTGTGAGGGGTCAGAGGCCTGTAACCACGAATACAGAGCATGCCAAACATACTGGAGGAGAGCGGAGAAGCAAAGTATAAAACTACACCACATGAAAGGATGCAACACAAAATACTTGTAGCCATTATTAAAAGAAGTCTATCTAGATTTTACAGTGTTTTGTGATTCCTGCTATATTTTCTATAGTGGATAAAATTGTGTTATTTTGTTAATAAAAAAAAAAAATAGACAAGACAGCGATGGTGTCCACTAGAGGGGCTGCTTATCTCTCTTTAGGTTACTCAACTTTCTCACAGAAAGCCTATGTTGACACTTGTATTTTTCCCTTTACACAGGGTGATCATACCGTTCTGGTAAAAGGGTATTTTAAGCCACTTCACTGCAGGAACTTTGTAACTTGGAGCTTCTTTAAGCTTTTGCTTTGCCTTTTCACTGTATTTTACAAATTAGCACTGCAGGTTCCAGTCAGCTCTGCATATAATGGAAAAGCTTAAAAGTCTGTCACCTAAGTCTGCACAAAAAAAAAAAAAAGCTGATACATTTTGCGCACTGCCCTTTCCACACATTGGGTTTTATATAGAAATTGCTGCAGACTAGGTGATGCTTCTTACACCTCAACCACCTGCCTTAAGGCTTGTTGTTGTTGCACGCTACGACAAACCATAGGAAGTTGTTGCCGACCATTTATAGATCAGAAATGTTCTGGATCGAGCTTTTTAGCTGTTAGCGGTTTAGGTTTTTTATTGTAAGCATGTTAGCATGCTGATATTAGCATCATTTTGAATCCACCAGCAACAAAGTCGTGAAACGTTAACAGAGGTTTTAGAAACGAGATAAGCTGCAACACAAGTATTGTTATTTTCATCACGAAGCTGTAAAACAGGGGTAGCCAATGGACCATGTGTGTCGCCCGCACGACAAAATTGATGTCTAAAATTGATTAACTGAAATAAATACTGTTGCATTTTAAAGACATTTTTGTCATTTATCATTAATATTTATTGTGAGGAATGAATAACACTAACATGATCAATCTCTTCAGATATGTTTTTATTATTAATATTGCCATTAATTAAAGTGAACTGTGTAACTTTGTTACTCTGTAAGTTTTGTATCAAACAAGTAGCTCCTCGTATCACTCGGTACCCTTGAAGTAGCTCTCAGTGTCAAAAAGGTCGGTGACCCCTGCTGTACAACAAACAGAAAAATGCAGCTTTTATATCTTCATGTGCAGTTGTAAACAACACCATCAAAAGTCTTTTTCTTTATGTTTATGAAATTCCCCGAACAAACACAGAGTTGTCGTGCGAAACAGGTTGTATGATTGAAAGAAAAATGTGTGAGAACACAATTTCATAAAGTACATAAGAAAGCTTCAGTGCCAGTCAAAAGTGAGAGTGTCCAGACGTTTGACCGGCACTGTATGTGATAAATGCTTTAAGCAAGTGTGCCAGTAAATTATAAACGTCTGGCCCTTTATGTGATTGTCATTTGCCAGTGTGGCCCTTAGTGAACACACAAGTGTGGCACCTCTGATTTAGCTCAAACCACCAGCATGGCTGTGCTCTCTCTTGTACTCTTGTCTTGTCTTAGTGCTGTTCATATGACCACAGTGTTTCCTGTACTGCCATCTCAATGGCTTGCTGTCATCTCATGTTGCTGTCGACCAAAATCCCTTTCATCATGTAAGACATGTCATAGTGTTTAACACAGTTGCTGTGAAACAGTTTTGACTGTTTTTTTGTTTTGTTTTTTTGTTTTTTTTGTAACCTGCTTCTAACTGAGTGAATATCATTTGTTAAGCACAGAGGGAAACTGCAGGGAATTTGCCAGGGATAGGCAAATCAGTGAGATCAAAACATGCAGATAACAGTGGCTGTGACACCCACATTCACACAAAACACACATACTACTAAGAGAGGAAGTAGTCCGTTGTAGGCAGATGCTTATGTCACCGAAAGAACTGGAGTATACATCCCCCCTCAGACAAACACGCTCAATGCTCAGCCATAGCTAGCCATTCACTATCTCTCACTATCTCAGTGCCGTTCTCTCTTTGACAGAAACAGAAACTCGCGCAGAGGCACTGAACAAACACTCTCCACTTTGTCCACCAACGACTTAGACACCAAGTCTCCGCACAGGACTGTTGTCCTCAAAGATGGTAAGTAAAACCTAAGATTTCTAAATAATGAATAAACAACTTTTTTAATATTAGAAATACTCTGAGTGGGTAATGCGGATTTGCTGCTGAATAGTTATGTGTATTTTAGGCAGCTTGTCATGATTATATAAGGCTTTTCTGAACAGCACCTTTTAGAAGTCACTGATAAGTTTTCATTTGTTTGAGCGAGTTAATGCACGGTTGCAGAGGGAGAGTTGCCATATTTAAATTGTTCTGAGCATTCAGCGTTTCATGCACTACATTCATTTTAGTGATTGTTTAAGTTAAAATGAAGCATGATGTTTAAATGGCTTAAAAAATAGTTTGATGTGTAAGGCATTTTTGTCCCATGTGAAAACAGGAACATTCAACCCCACAGTTGGGGCTGGTAGTTCTGGGTTTTGTGTCAGCTCGATTGAGCAAGGCACCTTTACTCTGCACTTTTCATCACACTGGAAATAGAAATCATGGTTCCCCTTCCTCTGTCATTTCTCAGCCGCTCATTAAACATTAGAAAAGGCTTAGCATCCCACAGTCCAAGTGCTTAAATAGTCATAGTCTAACTAGCAGTGCTGTGGTTATTATATTATCTTTGTTCTGATCTTGCACTATAACAATGGGTTATTTACATATAATTATATTCATAACCATAAACACATGCAATAGCCCTGCAGTAAATTCATGGCTCAAACCTCTGAACCACTTTGACTGGCAGCTATATAGTTTGTGTTCCTGTTGAGCCGTACCACAATAAATAATTATTTTAGGTGGTGTTTCCAGTATGTGACAAAATATGCAGGATTTTTTTTTTTTTTTTTTACAAAATTGCAACTGTAGCGCACCCATATATCGAGAAGCAGTAACTGCAACAGTCCTGTACAGAACATATTGAGTAATTTATAGTTTACTGTGGTTAAGAAACAGAAGTATTATGTGGGAACTTTCCTCTTTTTCTTTCCCCCCTCATTTCATATTCAGCTACATTTCAGGCTCAGTGTTAACACTTTAACATTTGATGTTACTGGAAGCACTATAGTTGTTCCACCCACTAGCTCTCTTTTGAGCAGCCTCAGTTTATTATTTGTTTGCCCTAACATGTCCACTGGTGGCAGCTAAAGTCATCATCTTGAAGTACTGGCAGTGGTACTTTCAGTTGCTCCCTTATTTCCAGAAGTGTTGGCACAGCAGCTGGATCCACATATTTGATTTGGCACAATTTTACTTCCTGACACAACCCTCCCATTTATCCAGGCTTGGGACCAGCACTAGGAGTACACTAGCTTGTGACCCCCGAGACCGGGCTTGTGTCTCCTTCTGGTCTTGAGATGGGAATTTTATGCATGCAAGGCAAATGTGTTAAAATTATTATGGCTGCCTACAACTTCTCTCTAAAAGAAACAAAAGCTAAAAACAAACAATATGCAAGAAACCATCATTCTTAAATCTCAGTATAACATATATGTGGAAAAAGAAGGTGTTCACATCACTACGCAGTCCTGCCAAAAACTAAGCACAGTCTTACTGCTTGTATGGGAATTAAGAGGGTAAGTAGCAGCCGCATGCTCCTAAGCAAATGCACCTGATAAACTGATCATCAGCAAGTGTGACCACCTCAGTAAAAGCAGAAGTTTTGGCGGTTTGGTGGTGTGGAGCATTCAGCAACGTGTTGAAACAATGCCACAATCTTCCCAGGGTGTAGCAGCAAATTCACCCCAAGTTCAGACTGAGCAAAGCGTGAGCTTCATCTCAAACACTACAGGCCTCAGCATGTTAAATGTTAAAGTTTTTGACAGTACAATTATAAAAAGACGGAATAAGTATGGCTTGTTGGAAGGGTTGCTAGGAGGAAATCGCTTCTGTCTAAAAAAAGAACACGGCAGCATGTTTTTTTTTTTTTCGATTACAAATTTGCGACTGAACAAACCACAAGACTTCTAGAACGATGCCTTTTGGACAGACAAGACCAAAGAGGAAATGTCTGGTCACGATGCACAGCACCATGTTTAGTGAAAACTAAACACAGCCTATTAGGACAAGCGGCTCACACTACCTGTCAAGCACAGTGGTGGAGGGATGACGATTCGGGCTTGTTTTGCAGACACTGCACCTGTCCAACAGCTAAAGCGTGGCCCAAATTGGGTGATACGACAGGACAGTGACCCCAAGCACAGCAGCAAATCTACAACAGAATTGCTGAAAAAGAAAAAAAAAACATTCAAGTATTGGAATGGCCCACTCAAAGTCCAGACCTCAATGAACAGAAGCAGTGCTGTGAAGAAGAGTGGGTCAGAAGTCCTCCCAAACAATGTGACAGACTGATGAAGTCAAACAGAAAAGAACTATTGCAAGTTAGTGCTGCTAAAGGTGGTACTGGAAGCTACTGAATCATTCGAAGAGTGGACTGCATGCTGATTTTGAGCCACACTGAGATATCATATGTGATATCACATTATTGAAATGAGTAGCCAGTAAGAGTTTCCATTGCGCTGCGTGGTTTTGTTTAAGCTTTAACATTAGATTACACATTAACATTGTATGCTAAGTGTTTCTGTTTACAATGGTGTACATTTACACTTTCTATTGCATTGTGTTCCCTGTGTTGCTTTTACTGCTCCATTGCAATAGCAGAAGCTGTGTGTCCTCATCCTCTTATCGCCACTTCCTGGTCAAAGCAGCTTCATTAGAATAGGTGTGGCTCCTGCGTGGTCATGAGACCAATATTCCCACCTCACAATTTTTGCATACTCATAGGACTTAATGTCCCAGTTTAAATATTTGAATTCCTCATTCATTCAAAGCCACTGAAACAACACAGACCATATGAATTATTTTCAGTGTAAAGACTGAACAAACAAAATGCATTAAAGAGCAAACTTTTACCTCAAAACAGGTTTATTACAAATGCTCATTTTTTCGGTGCTAAATACTTTGAGACTGGGACATTTGTCATTTTTGGGTTTATGGCAGTGACAAAACAGGAAGTTGGTACAGAGTGTTGTTTGAGAGATGAAGGTTTCTGTTTGTTTGTTTGTTTTTTGTTTGTTTGTTTTAGTAGCTCAGACCTGCAGTGAAAACAGTAATTGGCCAGTAATTTATGTTAAGATTTTCACTCTATTGTACAGGAATGTCTAATAAACATATTAAACATCTGAAGAAAAGAAAACTCCTTCTATCCTTCTATTATACATGCTTTCATTCATGAATTTATTACATAAATAAATGCAAAGATCTCCATCCACCCATTTTTTTTTCAGGTAATGCACATAGGGTCACAGCTGACATATGAGAGAACAGATACACCCGGGACAGGTCACCACTTTATCACAGGGCAACACAGGGAGAGCATACAGCAACTTTACAATCAGCCTACCATGCATGTCTTCAGGCTGTGAGAAAAAGCTAGAGTACCTGGAGGAAACCCACACAGGCACAGGCAGAACATGCATGCTGCACATACAAAGCCCCCCAGCTGATCAGAGGATCAAACCCAGATGAGTCAGCAGTACTAACCACTGCACCAGTGTGCCACTTTCAATAGCTTCCGTTTCCGAAATAAATGCTTTTTTGAACATTGGTAATTCTCAAGCTAAAATACTCAGATAGTACTTGTAGCTATTTTTTGCAAATATTGCTCCAGAGTGCTAAATATAAAAAAAATGCTGACATAAGTAATATGGGGAGCTCCTGAATTATGCAATCTTGTAAATGCTGAGGAAATTTCTTTATTGTCAAAGAGCATTAATGACCTTATTCTTTGTGACAGAGGATATTTTGTTATAAAGATGAAACCTTTTTGAAAAAAAATAACAGAGTGACACTAACAAACAGGCTCACTCTTACAAAGCCGTCGCCGCCGTTCAAGGTGCCGGCCTAACCACAACAACATTTTGAGGCTTCGCGTCACGTGAACATATTTTAGCCACAAAGCCTGCGATTAATGTGTAACTTGTACCTCCTGAGCTGCAGCTCTCTGTGCTAAGTATCTCTAAGTGCACTTGAAGATGTTTGTGTAAAAGTAAAGTGTGAGAGATCAAAGATTGTTTAATTGAGCAATGAAAGAGAAACCAAAGAGAAAGCACAAATTCCACTGCTTGGACGATGAAAATTTATGAGAGGAAATGAAACTTTCTGTTCCTATTTGAACTTTCACGGCCATTTTTGCGTGCATCTCATTTTTAGAATTGCATTTTTTGCTCTGTCTGGATTTTGTTTTCTGCTGAAGCCGTTTATACTCTAGCACGCAAACCCTAATTTTCCTTCCCCTTAGGTTCTTCTTCAGTATGTCGTTCTATCAGTTTGATCCTTTCTGTAGTGTTGGATTTTTATTGTTAGCTCACCTTATAAACCTCTTCTCTTCTTTTCAGGATAACAAGTCAGACGTAAAGGCCATCATGGCTCGCTTCCAAGCAGGTGGGGCAAGCACTGATGAGACTTCCTCCACGCCAGCTGGACGTGTCAAATCACCCGTGCACCCAACACTGTCGTCTGGCCCACCCATACAGAAGAAACCTGTCTTGGAAAGCCTCTCGGGCAGTGCGATAAATACTCCTCCAAAACCAAATTTCCTAAAAAACACAGTATCAAGTAAAAGTGACACTGATGCACATGAACCAAACAAAACTAAAGCCCTGGCGAGCAGATTTGGCAACATCCAGGATGACAGCAACACCAACAGCAAACCTTTTACTGCGAATAAACAGCCGACACCCTTGAAGCCACCTTTATCACAGGCTTCTGAAGTTAAAAGCCTGCCACAGAAGCCTGCATTCAACAAACCTCCCCTCACCTCCACCTCGTCTGACTCCAAACCTACCTTTCCCAAACCACCTTCAGCAATCAGCACCAAGCCCAGCTGGGTTAAAGAAGACAGTGGTGGGGGTGCAGCAACAAACAGCATCCCCACACCGTCTAAAGTACCTGGTGTGCAACAAAAACCGAGCAGCAGCATTGTGAAATTATGGCAGCAAAATGAGGAACAGGCAGGGGGGAACACAGACAATGTGATCAAACCTTCTTCTCTGGGAAACTCTTCTTTTAAGCCCCCCTCAAACTTCAAGAATGCTCAGAATATGTTCAACAAGGAGGACAAGACTGAGCAGACAGATAGTGGAGGGACCAGCAAACCTTCCTTTACAGGTACAAACTCCTTTCCTCCTCCTAAACCTCCAGCCAGTAAGAAGCCTAGCGTGAAGAAACCAGCCAAGCCCTCTCCTCATTCCAGCGGCGTTAACGGCAATGACTCCTCAGGCCCAAAGCGTAACCCTCTTCCCAACAGTTTAGCTCTGGGTCCTCCTCCTGCTAAACCTAACCGACCCCCAAAAGTCAACCTGGAGAACGTTAAAAGAGGCGCCGAGACCTCTGATGAGGGTAAGTTGGATTTGTTTGTGTAACAGTGAAGCTACACTACCATTAGGTCACTGGCATGTTGATTTTTTGCCATACAGCCAAGGGAAGTGACAATTTGAGTGGATGCTAAGTTATCAGATACTACTAGCAATTGTGGTTAGAGGGCTGCATCAGTCACTGTATGTGTGCAATGTACAAACACATATACTTCTTAAGTAGTGCTAAGTAGGCATAACATAAAAATAAAATGCTAGAATTGTGCTCAGCAAAACTAGAGAACAGACTTAACCACAAATAACCAAAACTTTGGGGTTTTGCAGTTCCAATAGAAATGTTCCAAAAGGCGCCAACCACACAAACGCAGTAGATAGGTCCTGTTCCTTGACTTGAATTAGCATGGCACTGACAAAATGATTTGTCCAGGCACACCTTTAGTTGTGCTAGATGGGCCAGCCCTGACCTAAATGTCGTGAGCCATGTGTGATATGGGTCATGGTAGGTGGAAGATGTACAAGATATGAGTCATATGTTACAACTCGCTTGACATCTGGCCCATAATCGGTAAACCTGTGGCTGAGCTGTGGTAGCTGTACTCACCCTGAGTAAGCACCGCGAGAGATGGACCATATTTCAGCATAACAGTCGTTGGTTTCTGGTTTGTGGCTTCAGCTGGATCGGTGGTGTCAAAAAGGTGGACTTCACTAATGTTGCCAGCCTAGCTGAAGCCACTTGGAAGCCAAACATATATTTAGAGAAAAACTTGGTGGATCTGAACCAAGGCCCTTTGCTGTGTGTGAACGTGTCTGATAAGGTGATGGAGGCGAGTTAAAAACTAGTGGCACCTATTGGAAAGCACAACTTAAGGTTGTTAGCTCTTGAGGCCAGAATGGTTTGGTGTACCAGATTTTAAACATGTTTTTTTTGTCTTTTCTTAAAAATAAATAAAAAATAAATAAGCTGTGCAGGGTGCATCCACATCTGTTTCAAGCTTCTGTATTTCTAAAAGTTAAACTAAATCATTTAGATCATTTACGTATCTGGACAATTAAAAAAACAGAATTGCAATGTTTGCAAGTGCCTTAACTAACTGCATATCTTGCTAACGCACTGTTAGCATTAACTCCATCATTAGGTATATATAAATGCAATGCTTTGCTTTAAAGAAATATAATACCTGTATTTTCTTAGCATTTCAGCCCGAGGCGATGGATTGCTAAGAAACTTCTAAGTACATTAGAGTGGCAATATTATTATTATTTGCCAATTCACAACATTTCTGAGCATTTCATATTGTAAGTACTCAATAAGTAGCAAAACCTGCCGAATTATAAGCCTCATAGTTGGGTGTTTTGATATGAAAAGCAGGCTGGAGTTTACTGCATAAGTATGCAGTGGAGATGTGTTTTACACTTTAACATCGCATTGTGTGATCACGCTTTCATGAAGCCAA
Organism: Cichlasoma orientale; assembly: GCA_034780415.1. Taxonomy (NCBI): domain Eukaryota; kingdom Metazoa; phylum Chordata; class Actinopteri; order Cichliformes; family Cichlidae; genus Cichlasoma; species Cichlasoma orientale. The sequence goes on along the minus strand of JAVDPK010000124.1, from coordinate 119,922 downwards.
AGTTAAGCAAGCGTGTTGGGTACTTGCAAGTGCTTCCGATTCAAAGAAGAGGTCTTAATTTTACTCTTAAAAGATGTATTATATCACTTAAAATAATATTTAATGTATCAAGATTAAATTCCTGGCACTCTGAAGAAATACTGGAAAACAGCATTTAGACCTTTATTTAGGTCTAGGTTATTTAATTTGAATAATAATAATTTAAAAAAAAATGAACAACAGTTGGGGTTGCTGGCTAATCTTGATGAGATCATGTGGAATTACTGTGCTCTCATCTCTAACATAACACTTAATGAACTCACACAATAGACTTTTCAAAATGGAATAAAAGTGAACATTTTGTCACTTTCCAGTGCGGCCTAGCTTACAACAAAGTGGAAAATATGCTGTACATATGTGAGACAGAGGACTCAGCTTCGGGCAGGAAACCTCTGGCAGCCAGCAGGGATGCACATGTGGCCCCACAGGCAGAAATACTTCAGCTATTTTTCTGCATTTACGTCGTTTGTTTTCAATTTGGTCTGATGTGTCTGTGGTTCTCTGATCTCAATCTGTATACAACAAATGTGGCAGCAAAAGTTATAGGGAAAACCAGCCCCAGCAACACTTTACTTAACTCTCTACATAGGTAGAGCCGCCCACCTCCACCTGTCAAACGGGGTAAATAATGTGGGGTAGTAAACAGCTCTCGTGACCGTCGAAAGATGTTCCTCTTATTTTACTGTCTCAAGCACATTTCCTCTATTATCACTCGCAGTGCTACTTTGGGCAGACTCTGTAACACATTTCTGAAGTGTGAAAAAAAAAAGTTGCTCAAGTCAGTGCGGTTTCAGCGACGCGAGGAATGTTTGGCCAGCAGTTACTGAGCATACATTGACTTATCAGACATTACAAAAATACACAAAAAAAAATCAGTTTGTGCATGACATTTTGCACTAAATAAGTTACTCTGTGTCTTTCCAATGTGTTTATACAAATGCTGCAGTTGTTGGGAGCTTCAGATAAGAGACCAAAGTGACAAAATTTGACTAGGTTCCTCTATTTGCTCCGGCCAAGTTCCCTGTCCAGTTTCTCTTTTCAACCCCCACCGCGCTCGCTGCTCTGACAGCTGCGCGTGTTTCACCACATGGGGAAGTAAGTTCCGGTAAACCAGGGAGCCTTTTTAAAGACAGGCTCTGTTTGTAGGCGCACACCTGAAGTGAATACATTTCCAGGCTGTCTTGGCTGACATTCAGGGGCAGTCACCAGAGGCCAGAAAACAATGTACTGATCATAGTTTGCAGTTTTGTGAGGTTCAGCGCACAAAAGCACATGACCCAGACTCCACTAGTGAGAACTTTGGAAAATTTTGTTTTCACACCGTAATCTCACTTTCTTTCAGGTTTATTATTATGACCCTCTATTTTAATATTATCTTCAACAAAGTTATAAAGTTTCACATAATACATATTGCCTACATTAGTGGGTTTGTTTTTATGTGCATTATGAAAATTTAGTGGCTAAACTGCTCTGTCAGGGAAGGGAATTAGGTCCATTTACCAGTGGTATAGATATGCAATCTTCAAGCACTTCTTCTTGGCTACTTCCTGTTTGTGGACCATTATATGTCTGCTTGAATACATTTCATGGCAAAAAGTCCTACGTTTACACTATAATTGTGTGGCAGTAACATTTCCAATTGATTCTGCATACAAACTCTTTGGTGAGCTGATGGAATATTAAGAGGTTTTTAAAGATGTAGTTGTTTTCACTTGATTGAGTTACCTTCTGATTACTTTGGCATTGCAAATGTTGCCAGAAACTATTCAGCAATGAGTACTTTCACTTTCAGTACTTTCAAAACTTTGTAACTTTCAAAGATGTTGGGAGATGTTTTATTGTGGACAACACAAGCAGTTCCCCCTCTGGGATTGGATATTTTTCCAGAAGTTTTGTGACACTGAGGTTCGCTTGAGTAGACAGACACCCAAAGAGACTCAGATGCTTTATTGCAGAAAGGTTTGATGCATCATTCTTGATAATAAAGGAAGTCTTATCAGCGTATGCAGTCACCCATCTCTGAAGATTATGTTTGACATGCCTAGATGAGACTTGTGTGACATATATAATAATCACTCAGATTAGACAAACCTATCTCAAAGAAGAAAAAACAGTCACAGTTATATATTTATATGTATATTTAAATATATATATATCTACACATCTTGTGCAGTCATTGGAGGGGACTTTCAGACAGTGTTGGGGAAACTACTTTGCAGTAGTTTAACAAGTACGAATTTTGCACTGGAAGTAAGTAAAGTACAAAGTCACCCCTAAAGAGTATATGGCTAACTGTAACTAATTAGAAAACGCAGGCAGGGCTGCTCGCAAATGCACCACTTGCACAGCTTTAACACCGCATGTTTTTTCTGCAGGTCCCAGAATTAAGAAAACCGCAAACAATCATGTTACTCAGACTCAAGCCCCTCCGCCTGCACCGCCTGCACCGCCTGCACTGCCGAATCTGCCCCCACGACATCCTGGAATCATGTGAGTCGCACATTAAGCACACTTTTCGATTTTCCTGTTTAAACACAAGCACGGTGATGAATGACGGACATGCTGCACATTTTCTGGATAATTACTGTAACAACAGCTCAATCCTAACTTTGCACTTCAGGAACCAGCAAGAAGACTTTTATGATGATGTTGATCATGTGACCAATTCACCTCCACCTCTACCACCAACTGCAGGTCCAGTAAAAGTCTCTATGTATTTTTAACCAGTGTTGGATATAACACAACTACGTTGTCGCACAATGTTTTTAACATCACAGGAAGACAGGAGAGAGCTGTGAGGCTGACAGTTGTACCATATTAGTGGTGGAAGACAATGGCAATTTGTACATATGCAAAATGCATTTTATTGGGATTGAAAATATTTGGAGCTGTATGAAGAGAAAAAAAAAGAATATTTGTTGAAATCAAAATTTTATGGCAACTTCAATTCTGAAGTGTAAGGTGCAATATGTAGGTGGCTATTTTGTAACACTCCCAAAATATTCTGTTTTTTTTTTTTAATCCAGTGACCAACCCCACAGCCACTTTTTAGCTGTCTTTATTTACATTAGTCAGCATGCAGATGTTAAGAGATGTTAAGTCTTTAACTGGGAGTGACCAGGATTAGAAATGAGTCCATTAGAGGGACAGCTCAAGTTGAGCGTGACAAACTTAAAGAGGCAAGGCTTAGATGGTTTGGACATGTGCAGAGGAGGGAGCGTGGATATTCTAGAAAAGGATGTTGAGGAGGAAAAGAAGAAGACACAGAGAAGGTTTATGGGTGTAGTGAGGGAGGACATGCAGAGGGTTGGTGTCTGTACACATTAGTGTCTGTAAATAGTTATCGTGAAGATATTTAGTTTTCCATACGGTGTGTCAACATTAAGCATGTGAAACTTCAGAATATGAACATGAATTCAGATTATAATAGCTTCTGTAACGAGGCCTGCCTGTAACTTTACTTTGTTGTTTCTCATTTGCAGCCCACCCAAGTCAGAGGGCAAAGGTGAGACATGCTGACCTTCTTTCACTTATAAATACAGACTGACGTGCAGGTGAAAGTGCAGAATAAAGGCCCATCAGCAGCAGTGGAACCACAGAGTGAAACGGCAGCTAAATATTAAATAGAATAATAAGAATATCCTGAAAGTGAGAAGAAATCAAAGAATTGAGCTGGAATTTTTTTGTTTTATATCTGTTCCTTTGTGTCCTCTCTTCCCAGGAGGAAAATGATGATGACGATGATGGAGAGATGTATGAAGATCTTGATGAACGATGGTGAGAGAATGACACCTTCGTGCGTTTATCCCCCACCTCGCTAATGCTGTCTAAGTTTTAAAATGTGAAATAAGTGATTAGTAACTCACTGTTTTTGGGTACTTTGCATGAAATAAATAAAATAATAAAAATGCCTCCGGCAGATGTTCAGCTGTGATCATGGCACTCTTTATTAACGCTACTCTCTGGTGGTTGTTTTGCATGAAATTGTTGATTCTCAGTCTGTCACACTTTCATTGATTAAAATAAAGAAGCAGAGAAACTTAAAGGGAGTGAAAACTGTAGTTTAACCCCATATCATGGTCGAATATCATCTCCACCCAGCCTGCACTCTCTTCGTCACCTCTCTTGCGGAATAAAACTGCATCTTAAAACTATTTATCCATCAATCTATCAAAACTAATGTTTCTATTTCTAATTGGTTTGTACTTTTGGTCTTGCAGGGAAGCAGCTGAACACAAACAGGACAAGAAAAAAGAGAAAGACGACAAAGAAGAGAAGAAACGTCAGGAGGCTGAGAAGAAGGAGCAGAAGGAACGCGAGAAGAAGGAACAAGATGCCCGAAAGAGATTCAAAGTGAGTGAACAAGGGCGGAAATCTCAGCTAAACTCAATATGACTATCACGTCTCAATCGCCAATGCAAAGTTATTTATTATATGCACATTTGAATTTATGTGTGTGCATGGTTGTGTGTTAGTTGGTTGGACCCCTGGAGGTCCTTCAGCAAGGAAAGGCACGTACAGATTGCCGAGGCAGCAAGACGGACCTGGCTCTGAAGCAGGGAGACCCTGTGGACATCATTCGAGTCCAGGGAAACCCAGAGGGTAAATGGTTGGGACGGACACAGGATGGATCCAGTACGTTGACAATCTGTTCCTTAAATTTTCTCACTTTCTTTACCCGTCTTGTCATCTTTCATCTGTCCTCTTTGGTGCCAGGATATCGTTTCACTGGCACCTCTAAATACAGACTCAATTATCTCTCTATGAACCATCTACTCTTGTTTTTCCATTATTAATCAATATTTCAGCTTCAAAGCTGAATGTAGAAGCAGCGCTAACATCTCACCAACACCTCATTTTGCTCTTACAGTTGGCTATGTGAAGACCACTTCAGTAGAAATTGACTTTAACTCCTTGAAGAGTCAGGGAGCCTCGCGCCAGCAGGCGTACGACCCTGAGGTCTACGATGACATTGATGTAGCTGATCACAGGTACTGAAGGTTTCAAATGAAATATTCAGATTCTAACTTCACTTGTAACAAATGTAACAAGTTAAATGGTCACAGCCATTAGTTCCAGGAGGATAGACATTTCATTTAATACCTTCATTTTCTTTCCCTCTACAGCGGTAAAAAAGGACCAGGAGGTACGTTTTACAATAACATATTTCATTTCGTTATATTGAGTCACGTGCTTTGCATTCAGTAATAACATGTTGCCAATTATATCTCATATGCCTTGTAGTTGTCCTACCCCCTCTGCCAGGAGGAGAAGGAGGAGAAATATACGACGATGTTCTTGATCCAAACTTGGAAGTCAGGTGAGAACTGGTTTTGTTATTTACAAAATTGGGTACATGCAGAAGTAAAGACGCTCTGGAAAGATTCAAAAACATGACAGAAAAAAAAGCATGTCATTACATCCTTGGTTGGCTTTCTAGTCCCCTCGCTCCCAGGCCTTCTGTGAAGCCCCACAGCTTCCTGCGGATGTTTGACCGACGCTCTGCCAGCTCTAAAGTGTAAAATACACTCAGTAGTAAGACTGACCGCAGATCCTACTGTCCACTGTTGTTAATCCTTAACCTTTCAGCCGTCACTCCTCTTTTATCAGTGACGGCGCATTTCAGTTCTGATTTCTCCCGACATCGGCATAAGAACAACCACTTCACCTCCTCTGTCTGAATAACACCGAAAGATCCTAATTTGCAGTTTAACTTTCGCAGTCTGAGAGGCTGGAGTCTAACGGTCACGTATACATGTTTCTGTCTGATCACCGACTACCCGTGATTTTACTAATCTTTGAGAGTAATTTGCATGTGTGCGACTGCTGTAATCAGAAAAATCAGTGTATTAACGGCTAACACTGTCAAAAGCACATTTTAACCAGAGTTGAATATGATTGTTAATCGGGGCTGCTTTAAGAAATATTAACATACTTTTAACTGATAATATTCTAACGATGTAAATTGTGTAATATTTGAATAATTTTTTTTCTTCTGTTGTGCCAGAGTGCCTCCACCCAGCCAGTTTACAGCTGATGGGAATTCAGGTATAAATCACTATGATATTACCACTTTGTTATACATTTCAAAATAAGATATCTAAAGGAAACAGGCACCCAGAGGGCATGAGACCAATCAAAGCTTTGTCTTTAATTTGAAATGTCTGAAGTCATCTACACCCACGTCCTATCACTGAGTCAATTTTAACTTTTGCAGTGATTGGTTGGTTGGTGAGCTCATCTCGGTGGACAAAATAAAATCCTTGGAAACATTTTCAAACTTCAGCAAAAGGCACCAATTTAAATGATCTTGGCTAGAACCTAAACCTAAATGGTTCCACCTATTTTTTAGGTGCAGGTGCCAGTGGTACAAATGCCCTCTTTATGCAGAGTTTTGACCCCTCTTTCCAAAGGAGGGCCAAAGCAAACATGCTGTGGCCCAAGCTACTGCATCCACACTTTAGAGATAGACTGATGGACATTCAGAGCTTTTGCAGCCTATTGTAATATTTATCGAAATGGAATCTAATGTTTGAGTACTGTTTGCAAACCAAAGCTTCACTGAGGCTCAGTAAAAACTATCCAATCAGGTCCTCACCGGCTTTCTCCTTGTGTTAACACAGATAAGTCAGGTGCAGCAGTGGATGAGGAAATATATGATGATGTTGACTCTCAAAGCGCACCTCCCCCACCTCCCATCAGCAGGTACATCAACCGTACAACATAAGAACTGATTTAATATTAACTCCAACCCATTTAGATCCATTTAGAAATGTCTCCTTCTTACTTCTGTTTGTTTTTCCATCAAGCCTTCCAGCTCTGAAAGGCAAAAACAAGGTTGAAGAAATGGACCCAAAGAAGCAGAAAAAGTTTGAGAAAGAGGAGAAGGAATTCAGGAAGAAGTTTAAGGTTTGTTACGCTAAGATTTTTTTAACCACACCTATTGTTTCTTTAGTAGATGCTTTTTGAATTAAAAGGTCATGCTCACTCTGTTCCAGTACGAAGGAGAGATACAGGTGCTGTACCAGGTGACCGTCATCCACAGTCTTACTAATAAGAAGTGGAGCGGCAAAGAGCTGCCAATAAAAGCAGGAGAGGCGCTCGATGTGATTGCTAAAGCTGTGGATAACAAACTGATCTGTCGAAACGAGGATGGCAAGTGTGAGTATCTATTTATGTAAATGTATTGGTTAATTGGTACATGTATTCAAGACCCCACTTCATCTGATGAACAAATCCTGGCACTTTTTCACCTTGAAAATCTGCTTTTTACAGTTGGTTATGTTTCGACCAGCCACATTGATACAGAGTAAGTACTGCAGGCATTCACACATTCATGCTAAAAGAGAGAGAATAAACAAAATTTGAACTGTGCTAATTGTTTTGTTTTGTTTACAGTGATGGAGATATCTATGATGATATTGGAGATGGTACGTTGAGTTTTTTATTATTATTTTATGAATAGATTTCTGTGCATCTGAACTTTTAGGAATGTAAGAAACCAAGCAGTCAGTTAGCTGGACTCTTTAAAAAAAAAGTTCAGACAGATGACCTCATATTGGACTTTGGTATCTAGAAGAGTTCATAGTCAAATCAGTGACTGCAAGGTGCCCAGGTCCTGTGTCTCCCCAGTTGGCATGTGGTATTTGTGCTGATATGCTGTGTTTGGTTTTCTCCAAACATGGTGCTGTGCATTATGGCCAATGCCTCCGCTTTGGTCTCGTCTGTCCAAAGGACATTGTTCCAGAAGAAGAACCATCATGCATGGTATAACAGGGACGAGTGAGGCAGACAGGATTTTACTCAGAGCTGAGCGAAGTCATACTTAATGCTGTCAGGATATGAGGTAAAGCAGGGCCAGACGTTAGAACAAGAAGGTGAAAGCTCAGAGGACAACAAATCAGTTTTTAAGGAGCCTGAAATGGAGCAAAATGATGACATCCAAAGTCCAAAGAATCTGTCTCAACCTTTTGAATTGGATATAACTAGGAACCCGTAAATTCGGATCCCAGGTAATCTGAATCATGCAGTGAACACAGATATGCTGAAGAATGTTTTCAGTTTTAATGCTGCCTTCAGAAATGAGCACCGCCCTCTGGTTTGTATGCTCTGAATTTTTTTCTAAAACCTGGTTTTAGGACCACCTTTTGGTGGTTGTGGGCAGCCATGTCCTGTTTTCATGTTTCATGCTGAAAAACTTTCAACCCAACTTCAGTATGTAGTACTGTAGTATTGAATGCACTTTTATATTTTCTTCTGCTCTTCCGCTTATCCAATTCAGGGTCACAGGTGGGGTGTAGCCTATCCCAGTTGCCATAGCGGGTGAGGCAGAATACACCCTGGGCGGGTCACTAGCCTGTCGCTGGACCTTCTAGATATTGTAATGCCTGAAAACTTCAGAGCCGTACTTTAAACAGTACTTCTTATTATGGACAGTGGGTGTCAGCACATTGTCCCTGCTCAGGCTCAAGCTGATATGTCCTCCTCTGACCCTTCACCTTCCTGTTCCAATGTCTGGCCTTCCTCCACCTCATCTGCTGACAGCAGTAAAATCCTGTCTGCCTCATCCTGCCCTCTGCTTCCTGAAGTATGGACACTGGTTGAAAATGTGAGGTAGTAAGTCCTGCTGTCCATTACAAAGGACCCTGAATAAAAGTTTTGTTTTGAAAGGAGTAAAATTACTAACAGAGGTGGTCACACTTGCTGATATTTAATAGCAGCACCCAGCTGCTACTTACCCTCTTATTTCCTATGGAAGCAGTAAGAGTGTACTTAGATTTTAACAGCACTGCATAGAGTGCTAGAAAACCTTTTTAGGATGGCTGTGTACATACATGTTTACAAGGCAGAGAAAAAGCAGTTAATGCAACTAGTGTTAGTGTATTAAAACAAATTATTGACACAAATAAACCAAACAAACTAAAGATGTGGAAGAAGTTGAAACCATAAACCTGTATGTCTGATTATATTGAGTGTGGATAATTATTACAAAACATATTTTAGTTGTGTGGCTGTGGATATGGCCATCTCAGGGAATATCTTTTAATCAGTGTTTTCTTTTCTTTTCAGAATGCATCTATGACAACGATTAAGAAACATCTGGAACCAGCCTTTTTGTTTAATGTTGCTCATTTTCATGTTCTGTTATTTATTATGTCTATTGATGTTAGACACTGGGAGATTGGATAAAATAGTCAGTAGGTGTCGATCTGTTTTGTTAAATGGCATCCAAATCAGAAAATAAATAAATATATATGTGTGTGGTTGGCAACTCAAAGATCTAGAGCCAGGCTAGCTTTAAGTCCTTTGAACAACCACATACCTCGTCTGTGTAGGTTCTCAGTCATCCAGGGCATAGTAGTCTCTGGAGCTTATAAAAAGGTGTCTGGACTTCTTTTTGCTTCTTGAAGTGAGCTGAAGAAGCCTTTCAGATAAGAAAGAAAGAAGCAAAAAGAAGTCCAGTCGCCTTTTTTCAAGCTCCAGAGGCAACCACATACCTCATACTTTACATTTCCCCAAAAAGCTATAAAACAAACTATATGTGAAACATTTATTGAAACAACAGTATTTTAATATATTTCTGTTTGTATTTGCTTAATTTCTTCATCTTTTGGATTTTAATTTATAAGTATGCTTTGAAGGCTTTGCAACCTTTTAAGAATAATTGCAGTATATCCTCCAGCAAATTTTTTTTTCCTTTTTAGCTGATGATGACAATATTATACTGTTTGTATATTCCTTCCTACATGCCGAATTCAAACGGTTATCTTTGTCTAATCAAACTTTTAGACAAATATTATTTTGTGCCAAACTACTTTTGATATACTGTATATATTGTTATGACATTTTTTTTCTTTTTTTGGATCTTCTCCACACATTACAGTTTGTTGCAATAAGACAATACCTGAGAAAGACAATAAAGACACTTAAGCATTTCTCAAACTATGCCTGCAAACTTGAGTAATATGTGTTGAGGTGGATGAAGGATGGGCCCTCTGCGCATTTTTATTTCTTTTTGAAGAAGGGAATCGGTGGCACCTAGTGGCAGAATCAGAAACTACAGCCACTTCAAACTACATTGAGACTCGAATTTTGATTATAAACTTTTTAAAAAAAAACAAACTTGGCAGATTTTATTGTCATTACTAAACACTACACTAAACCTTGTAATTTAAATGACACCCCCCTCCACACACAATTTTACTCATCTATAATACACTTCTTTGTTTATCAAAAGGTCAGAAATAACAGGTAAATGCAGTGTGTCAGGTCCAGTCATGCTTAGATCTTAGGTAATCCCCAAAGACCCACTCTGTGCTAGGATAAACATTGTTTATAATTTTACACATTTCTGTCCATGATGTCACCAAATTGGATCGAATACCTATTCTGAGATTCATAAATACTGACTTTTACGAATACTCCCCAAAACAAAACAAAATATAAACAAAATCATAACTAAGCACTATTTGCACTGAAAGCAAAAGAAAGAAAGAGAAAAACTAAGAATGTCACATAATAAAAGACTTTAAACTAAAAGTCTAGTTAAAATTTAGCTCTCCTGAGCTGTCAAGAAGGAGGAAAAAAACTATTTCCGCTTCGACCGGAAGTCACATCCTCGCTTCAACATGGTTCCTCCCGTCGCAGTGTCGCCGCTCATCAAGGTAAAACATTAGTTGTGTGGCCTGTATATTGTTATTATTGTGACTTTAAATGGACTAATAGGTCTAAGCAAAAGCTTCCCCCTAATATGCGTAGACTCCTGTGAAATCGTGGAGAATGGGAGTTGTTCTAGTAGCATGCTAGCTAGTGTTCGCTAGCAGTGACATTGAGAGGTGAGCGCTTCCTCGCAAACAGCTGTGTCTGCGGCACCTTACACACCTGTCTGAGGCAGGTATTATGACTACTAATGTTGAGCTAAAAGAGAGTATTGTTGGTGAGCAGTGCTGTGGTTTTGCTCTGTATTTCAGCTGAAAGGTCAAAGAAAAGCTAGACTTCGCCCCTGCCACGGCTCGTTTGGCGCTGTTTATGTAGGTTATCCAGTAATGACTTACTCTGTTAAATCGTGACCACACACTTGATGCTTTTGAATACGGACTACAGAATATAGCATAAAATGTTGACTGTATGACATCGAGGGGTGTTTGAAAGTGACAGTCGCGACAGAAAGTGCAGGATCCGGCAGCAGAAATGAAGGAAAATAATATTTCTTTACATGTTTTGACATGTAGCAGCTCACACAGTCATCTGGTTATTCACGCCTGTTTCGATTGTTAACACGCCTGCATCTTTTCTTCTTTTTTTCCCCATTTCAGACGGCCAGATGGTCTGCCCTGCTGCTTGGCGTGATCTATGGCAAACAGCGGTTTGGTACGTACATGCATGCGCTAAGCATTGTCCGTATGTCAGTGTCTGAGGATAATGGGAAACAGTTGAATAAAAAATCAGCAAGGTTCACTGTTTGTGGCAGATTGAAGGCATTTATTGTATTTAATTTAATTTTTTATATGTATGGGGAGACGGGTTTTTTTGTTTGTTTTTGTGAGTGTGACAGAGGACATGGATATGATCTTTCCCAAATCAAAAGTGGTGAACTTGACTTATTATGAAAGAATTGTTGCAAGATAAATTTTAGGAATAGTCACCAGCAAAAGGCACCTCAGTGAAACCCAGCAACCAGACATCTAAAGAAGGATAAAGAAACTAGCAGAAACAAAACCAGGCAGTGTGGTGATTTTGAGGACACCCCTACTGTCATCAAAGTCACCAGAATCACCAGAGTCCAAACGTCATAACGCAGAGCGGTGATAAGAATCCACGTGAGCCCAGATACCCCAAGTGGCTGCAACCTACATGGATGGCCAAGAAGCAGTGGACACCTGTATGCCGAGCCAGAAACATGCAGGAAGGTTTCCATCAGTGCCTGGGGCCTTAGCCAAGACCAGCAGCAGTCAGACAGCACAACCCCGTCCCACCCAGAAAGAGGAGTCCATAGCACTGCACGAGTCAAGGGACAGCAAACAGGCACAAAGCCCAGGAAGGACACAGGCCAGCACAACCAGGATGCTGGGGCATAGCCCCAGCAGCACAGAACTATCAGACCCACAGGACACCCACATGGTTATATATGAGGGAATATAGGATGATAGTGTCATATCTTGCAACTCGCAGGCTGTGATCTATAAAGTGTATGTAAATGTGGAAATGTCTCCAGGCACTTCCTGAGACACGTGTAATGTATCGTAAATGTTCATGAATAACACTTGGTACTAATATAAATACACTAGTGATGGGCTTTGTTGTTATGCTTGTTAAGATTACTTGAAGCCAATTGCTGAGGAGGAGAGGAGGGTCGAGGAAGCAGAGAAGAAGGCCAGAGAGGAGCAGGAGCGCATCTACAAACAACTGTCTGAAGGTAACGTTGTTTCAGTCTGTCACATAAAATCCTTTAATTTTTCCCTTTCAATGCCAAAATATAACATGTTTCTGCTTCTTTTTCTGTCTCTGCAGCAAATTCTGACACCATCCTCAAATGAATAATTTCCTGACCTGTGTTGCTGAACAATAAAAATTTTTCATGTAACGTATTAAGTGTTCATCTCTTTTTTTTTCCTGATGTTAGTCTAGTCACTTTCTGAAATAAACTTTTTGAATCTTTTAGTTGCTTGAGACGAAGTAAGACTATAACGCACTCGTTTTACAACTAGAGCGTGTGTGTGTGTGTGTACACCTGTCCTTCAGTAGGAATTGAGCCTGGAGGAGGAGCACGGTTGTAATCCTGGCCTAGTTTAGCAGCAATCCCAGGATTGGGGTCAGGGACCAGTAGTAGAAAGTGCAGTGTTGACAGAAGTGTTCCCTCAATACTCTTGTGTGTTGTGTAATATTGTAATCTTCATAATGAACTCTATATTGCATTATAGCATTATATAGTGCATGCTCTTGCATTAAAATCATGATGGCGGTGGTGCAACTCCTCAGGTAAAATCTAATCGTAATAGAAGCTCGTGAAATAAGGCAGTTCCCATAGCAGGTGAAGAGTCGTGAATGAATGACCAGATTCCCACAACAATCTTGGTTCTTGGTAAGTTTCAGCTTCAGTATCACAGGCAGTAAATCCACTCGGTTAAAAATACACTTGCTTTTATTGGGGTCATCACTGTACATATGGAGCACATGAGGAGGCAAGCTTTAAAATACTGACCGAAAAGTAAATGAAGTCTATTTAAAAAAAACCATCATGGGTACATCCACAATGCATTTAAGTTGATTTATGACCTAACATTACACAGTCATCTTTAATAAACCCACACCATAGCAGTTCCACATGTGGAATACTTTTAACTTTTTTAAATTAAGCATGATAAATTTGTTATTCAGCTTTATGACTTTTGCTAGTGTTTGCAAATAACTAATTACAGGGTAGGCTCTTTAGCTTTAAACTAGAAAAATAGTTGGATATTCACAGGAAGGGGGGCAGTATGTAGAAGTCTTTATACAAAGCTCAGTTGCTTCTTTACGCTGTTTCCAACAGCTCTGTGTCCTCATTGCCGTCGAGGCCTGCACTCAGGAACTGTAATAAGGATAACCTGAGACAGCGATTAGTGCTGTTGCCTTGCAGCACAACAGTCCTGAGTTTGGGAATTGATCACATGGAGTAGTTTGCATGTTCATCCTGTGTTTCCTTCAGTATCCTTTCACATAAACCACATGGTTTTGTCATGATTACTTATGCTGATCCCCAACTAGTGCGCTCTCTGACTGACTGCTGGTCCTATTCGGGATGAGTCCAGCGCAGAGGGTAGTTTTCGAGTGGGGATTAATATAGTACAACTCACTCTTTAAACCAGTTGAAGTAAACTTGCTGGTCCCTGTGTTTGATTACACTCCTGCTGTGGCCCATCTCAGTTCATGCAGATATAAACAAGCACAATGAATTCAAATGAATCAGTTTTATGTGGAACCACCTGATTCTTATTCTTATCTTCTTGTTCTTATTTAATAAGACATTTGTAATACTATATTTGTAAAATACATACCTGAGGCTACCGTCTCGCACTCATAAACCACACACTGTGTATTTACAATATAAAGGCATCATGAATAAGCATCTACAGACTTGCTGACTGTAAACTTACAAGTGTTCACTGTTAAACTCATTTTTAAAAGTTGTTACTGTAGCGTCACTGAACATCTACCTTTGGCTTTCTGCAGACAAAGTAAACAGACTCTCATTTGTAAATAGTAAGTGACTGGAAGGAGTCAACATTGGATCGCTTTTGGAATATGAATAAAAGATGACTGTCTATGTTCTGTGAAAACTAAAATACTACAGTAGTAAATATATAGACAATTAAATCCCATAAATATTCTGTAGAGGCCTGAGCATGAAAAATTAACACTGCACTCACATTCTGTGCGGGATTATTGATTACAACACAGATGTAGGTTGTGTCCTCCTGAGACGTTTGAAGTTGGGGGGGGTAAATACAAAAGTTGTGGGTATTTGTACATTTGAGAAACACAACTCACAACAAGCGCACAGTACGCAGACACACACCGTCACTAACGTAAATCCTTGAAAGATAAGCAGACATTTTATGATGAGAGAAACCTGAAGTGTAAGAATCACCTTCACTCTTGATTCATAAAAGTACAATGATTTAAAGACAGGGAGCAGCAGTTTAGCCTCAAACGCACTTTTTGCTTTCTGTTCCTCGGTTACATCTTACCAAGATGTGGTCAGACTTGAACTAATTTTTGGCTCACCCGGTCATTGTCTCTTAAAGCTCTTAAAACTTTGCCGTCCTCGGTGATGATCTCTCCGTGTTCAGGTTTTTCTTTTCCGACTGGAACCACTTTTCTGAAGAGGTACTACAGCTACTGCATTCATATATCCATCCTCCTGACTTCATGACATTTTTTTTCCATTGCGGTGAGACTGCTTGACTGGCTGTGGTTCTTAGATAATTATGAACTCAGGCTGTCGTGTCTTTGTAGATCCCAGAGATGTAAACAGCTCTCTGGTCGTTTAGCACATGGAGCAGGTCTTGGAGCCCGACCCACCACTGGGGTTGTTTGCAGCTGCTGTTAAACAATTGAAATTCAACAAATGAGTCAGTATATAATTAAAGCAGTAAATAAACCAAATTATCATCACTTGTGTTGTGGCGAATTCTAATATACAGTGTAAGTCTAATACATACTATAATCCAATCAATTAAACCTGGTATTTAATTAAAAATAGATGCAGGCAACACTGTTCAAAAATGTTGGAAAAGTGGTGTAAAACTAGCAACAAATGATTGAACAGCTCAACTGGTAATAAGTCACTAACGTGGTTAGGTATAAAAAAGAACCCCCAGAGAAGCTCATTTAAGATAAACTGAGCTGGGAAAAAAAGTGGAAAACACCCCAAAATTTGAAATGATTTCTTTTTTGAAGATGCTGCATGCGCCAGGCTAAAGAGGATTATCTGGCTCACTATCAGCATGCGGATCAATGGTGTAGAGATGGATTAGTGCACATGGTATGAGTAACTTGCACATCTATGACGGCCCCATTAATGTTGAATGGTAGTTGCAGGTTTGGGCACAACATATCCTGCTACCCAGGGAATTCTGCATGATTAAAAAAACAGCATGACTAATAAGGAAAGAAAACCCTAACTGGACTAATTGGGCTCCTCAGTTCCTAATCACTTTTTAAAGGAAGAGGTGATGCAACACATCTGGGGGGAGGGGGGAAGTCCTTGTGCCAGCTTTTTTGAAACATATTGCTGGCATCAATGTTGCCAGCAATATGTTTACAGTCCATCTGTTTTGGAAACATCAATTCTGCGTTTTTGGGTTCGATGTTCCACCTCTCTGAGTCAAGCACCGATGGTAAAATTAGGCAGATGACATTTTTAACAATTCATTTTAGGGTTGTGATTATTCTAAAGAAACACTGTACCTTTACTGGCTGCCGCTGCCTCTTTAGCAGCTTTTGCTTCTTCAATAGCTTTGAGCTTAGCCTCATACTCCTCTTTTTTGGCATTCCACTCCTTCCTGTTGTTCAGGATGCCATCCAGCATGGGCTGGATTTGTGGGTGGAAGCGAGAAAACTCCTTAGAAGATAAGAGGCAAATAAGAAGAACGATCAGCACGGAGCAGTATGGATGAGGGGAGCTGTACACAGTTGGTGATGCTCCAGAAAAAAAAAAAAGGAATAATAAAGAGAAGTGATTTGGTGTTTTTTGCAAGGAAAACACTGATAGGAATCGTGCAGTGCTCATATTCTGTGAGTGAGAATGCAATAATCAACATTACCTTGTAGACAAACGTGCAGACAAAGTCAATGAAACCACACTGTAGCTTCGGAAGCTCTGCCGCCTTGTTTCTGTCCATCATGGGCTGATGGGAGGAACAAGCATTTGCAGCAGTCAGAACTTTCTGTACCTACTCACATGCTTCTGGGTTCATATTGCAAGAGTCGCCTCCGTCATCGGTACTGCTGCTCTCAGTACAGAGTTTTGTTGCTGCAAAAAGCAAAAAAAAAAACCTCGCCTGCACTCTATCTGAACAATTTTTGTTTTTGTTACTTCAAACTTGTCTTATGTCATCCTTTTGTCCTCTGCTGAGTACTTCAGCTTCCCCCAGCTTAGCTACGTAAAGAGTGTGATGCCTAAAGTGACGCGTGTCTGGTTGTGGGCTGCCAAAGAGAGACTGCAACTTTATTCTGGCCTTTGTGCATCTTTAACAAGCTAGTCAAGAGCAGCATGAAAATTTAAAAAAATAAATAAATCAAATAAATATTTATACATATAAATACTAAACAAGTACATCTTATTTTTGGTGAGCACAAATACACTCCAGCAATGTATAAACTCACAATGGGTTGCTGTTCCAGCACTGTCCTCTCCAGGTCACCCTGCTCCCAAAACTCTGCTGCCACAGACAAGGCAACCTAACAGAGAGAAACACAGTTATGCTGTAAAATACAAACCTAATACTAACACCACTAATAACTCCTGTGCTTCTCACCTTGCTCTGCACTTCCCAAGGCTTTGTGATAGCGGACAAGTCACACGCGGTCATCATCATGGCCCTGAAAGGGAAAGCAATCTGCAGGCTCACAGAAATGCACAGGAGCCGATAACATTGTGCGTGTTAGTTGCACTCACATGACAATCTCTTTTCTGGTTGTTTCTAGAGACAAGAAGTCGACCCATTTCTTTTCATCCTCATATGTATGTGAGAGGTCCACAATCTTTTGGAACATGGTTCTCTTCCTAGAAAGGTGGAAGGAGAAGAATCGTTTCAGTGTATTTTAACAGTAGAAACATTAGAAAAAGAGAGGAAAACAACAGGCGTTTGTCAGGGAGCGAGGGCGGGCAAACGAGAAGTTGTACTGACTTGAAGTAAAGAGCCAGGTCAGTGGCGATGATGGCGATGTCCATGAGATGGATCACATGGTCTGCCTGTCGCCTGTTGAGGTTCTGGTAGATATTCAGCGACTGCTCAGAGAAGCAGAGAAATGTCATTAGTGACTGAATGAAAAATACAAATAAGTTATTCTCTCGTTAGCATCTTCTTTGTCACCTCGTCAGACAAGAGGAACTTTCCAAACTCCAGATGGTGCCGTTCTAAAATGGAGGAGCCGTGTAACTTGGCCAGAGGGTTACCAGATCTGTTCAGTGCAAATAAAAGTCCTCAGATACTTGCAGGATTTAACATGGGACTGACATCGGTTATCAGAAGAGTTTCTATATATCAAAGACAGTATCAGAAAAATCAAAAAGTTCTCTTAAGCACTTACTTGACCTGGTACAAGTTATTAGTCCCTCGGTGATCGATATCATGGAGGAAGCCTGCGGTGATCATGGCCATTACCTCCAAGTCAGTGTAGTATCGCTTCAGCATTCCTGTCTGAGCACACAGAGACGCAGACAACATCTACAATGTGGCAGACTGCAACAACGTTTAAAAATATTACCATGTCTTGTATAAAAATGTACATTTAAACTGAGCTAAATGGAGGCTAATAAAATAAAAGAAATACCGTTAATAGTGTAAACATCGTCTGTCCAACATTGAAGCCATGACGCCAGTTGTGGTAGGTGATTCTTCTGTAGCCTTTACTGACTGAATACATGAAACGAACCAGCACCTGACAGGAGAGCAGCAAATCATTAAATCTATTTAAAATCATTACTGGGTGAAGGCCCCGGGGCAGGCCCAGGACACGCTGGAGCGATTATGTCACCCGGCTGGCCTGGGAATGGATGGATGGATGGATGGATGGATGGATGGATGGATAAAATCATCACAGCCCTTAAAGGTTGGCCA
>JAVDPK010000124.1:88604-101457 GCA_034780415.1 Cichlasoma orientale | reverse complement strand
AAATGGATGGATGGATGGATGGATGGATGGATGGATGGATGGATGGATGGATGGATGGATGGATGGATGGATAAAATCATCACAGCCCCTAAAGGTTGGCCATGAACTAAAGATAAAAATGCCCACTTGTGTTTGTCTGCATTACCTCCTGAGGGATCTGGAACTTCTTGACCACACCGACTTCGTAGTACATCTGGATCCCGCACTTCACCAGCTCCATCTCTGTGCAGTTAAAATCCGAAAAGCGGAACTCGTAGATCTCAAACTTCTTAATCAGCGGAGGAAGGTCTTTTTTCTGTAAGGTAAGCAGCAAGTGCACGGCACTGACGGTTGGACAGCTCCGACAACATTTTTTGTCATAGCTGTAGAGTCACTCAGAAATATATGGAAAAAGTCAAACTTATTCAGCAGCTTAAACCATACCGAGAGACACCACAGAACACAAGTTTGAATTACCAGGATAGCTAGGAGCTCGTCCTCTTCGCAGTCTCTGGGTTCACAGTCATAGACCTCTCTGGTTTTCTGGGAGAAATGACAAAACCACTGATGTTATAAGTTTAAAGTGAGGAAACAACAAGAGGTACAAAGGTAGTAATTGGTAGTTCAGCCTCCCACAAAGTGAAACAAAATATAAAAATGTTAAACTTCTTTAGGTTTGATCTTGGACTCTTTGTAATATCTTTTGTTGTCCAGTAAAACTGAACTGACCAGGATGTTCTGAATCTCATCATCTCGACATTTGACGTGGTAGAGCACCATGTCCTGAGCGATGTCTTTGCGGTTCTCGAGCTTGTTCATCTTGTCGTA
Organism: Cichlasoma orientale; assembly: GCA_034780415.1. NCBI lineage: Eukaryota > Metazoa > Chordata > Actinopteri > Cichliformes > Cichlidae > Cichlasoma > Cichlasoma orientale. Next base: position 100,650 of record JAVDPK010000124.1, on the reverse strand, counting down.
AGTGTCTGTGTTCAAAGCCGACCACCCCAGGAACTGGGTCAAAGCCTGAGGAACAGGAACATCAACAAAAGATCGGGATCAACATGTACATATACTCACCGCATACGGTACCAGACGTGGACTTCACACGTAAACATAGAACAGATTCAAAACTGTATCTTCACGGAGCACATTGGCTTTTGCACAAAAGCGTTTATGTGACAATGTGTTGTTGTGCATGTCAAGATTTACATTACCTCCATGAGCTGTTCATCCTGATCATCAAAAGGTTTTCCATCTTTTCTGTTGTAAAACGTGGCCACACCAACTATCTCTTCCTTTTTGTTGACAATTGGCAGCGAGAGAACATTTTTTATTGTCCAGCCACTGCTGTCCAGCGGCTCTTTCTGCAACACAGGGAAAACAAGCATGCCTCACGCTGTATGCCTGTATGGCAGCGGTTCTTCAGCCATACCATTTTTACACTTTGAACTGTAACTGTAACCTTCATACTTCGGGCTTAATTTATAATAATAAATTTTCATACATATTTTTATATATTTATGCACAAATGAGCTCCATCCAGATAGAGTTTGAAAGCTACAGCTGTGGGTCACAGACCCCTGGGGGCTGCCAGACACTCCTTTGACAGCCACAGCTCTATGAGGTCCTCTGGGCTGTTTTTAAGAAAGGAGCTTCCCTTCAAGTCAGCGATGCTGAAAATCTCTTACCTGAAAATCGAATGTCTCATCTGCAGCCGCGTTCATGATGTTACAAATCTGGGCGAGAGAAAAGAACGACCTGATCGGTTTGGATGCTGAGTGAAATATTAATTAGGTAAACTGGTTTGACAGCTTCTAGCAATGAATTAAAAACAAACTTACAAAACCGCTCTCAGCAACATAAGTAGGTAGGCCACTACTCAAAGCCCAGTGGTCTGCAGGTGGATTGCTATAAGACAGACATGCAGTAAATAAACAGAAATGATCTGGGCTAATGACCACTCTCACTAAAATATTATTAAGCTGTACATTTTTTCTTCATTCTTCCAAATGGACCAAATTTTCAGCGTGTTCTCATTTCAATCTATAACTACTTACGGTATTACTTTGATGTCTTCCTTTCCATGTAAAATATAATCAATCACTTTGTAGAAGTTTACCTCCTAAAATAAAAATGTAACAGAGCGATTAGAGAGAGAGAGGTAATGCCAAGCACGGTGCTGATAATAATGTTAGATAAATGAAATAAAGGAACGTGCCCTGCCATCGGGAGTTACGGGGCCAGAGTAAGGTGGCTGCTCTCCCATCAACACGGGCCACACATCAAAGAACTCCTGGAAGCAGAGAAGTAGTTAGAAACTTCATGATGAAAACCTGGCCTAACGTCACGCAATGATACAGGAAGAAACCACACCTTTTCCTTCGTCATGTCTAGTAAACCAACAGAGTAGCGGTCACAGTTGAGGTAGGCTCGGACTGTGTACAAGGCTTTGTGAAACTGTCGCTCAATGTCTGTCAGCTCTTCAAACACCTTGTTGGCTGACCATAGTAGCAGCTAGGAAATAATGAGTAAGAGGGTGAAAGTACTGCAGCAATATCCCTGTATTTACATCGAATATAGCATATTAAAATACGTACCTGCCCTTTACGTGTCTCACAGTTGTGGAGGTAACTCAGGTGGTAAATCTTCAAGTTCAAAGTGGCAATTTTCAGATACTTCAGAAAAAGCTGAAAGGATGGTAAACAAAAGAACATAAAAGCATCACAACAAAATTTGTGATCCAAAAAAAACCAGAAATGAAAGACGTGATTTGTGTTGAAGATGATGTAGTATAAAGTATAGTGTCTTTAATTAGCATCACAGTGGATATACTGTGAACACCCAAAAAGCCTCACTGTTTAACCCGACTGCCTTAAACTAGGGTTAGTTTATCCATGTGTACGTTTGTGGTTTGGACTCACATCTTCATCTTCGGCGGTGAAATATGGTCCCGTGGTCTTGTTCACAGCCATGATCACTGCCACCATGTCTTTGCCGTTGAGGATGGGTGCAGCGAGAACGTTCCTGGTCTCATAGTCGGTGAGTTCGTCAACGAATGAGCTGAAGTGCTGGTTCTAAAATGCAGAAAAGATGCCTCGAGCGCATATAGAGGTGCATTTGCAAACACTTGTGTATGAACAGCTTTTATATAGCAGAGAGCTGCAGGAGTCATGAGTAGACTTGTTAGGGGACAAAGAGTCTGTTGGGCATTATAAGCAAATGTAGGCGGGTGTGTCGGTAACTGTCTGTGAAGAATGCACCATGTGGCCCAAAATCCCACAGCTGTATTTGTACCCGGCATATGCAAGGACATAAAGGCAAGCTTTGGACAAACTCTAACAAAGTGAAGTGATCTGTTTTAGATTCCTGCTGACTAAATGCCAGCGATATCTAATCCACAGCTAGAGCAGAGGCTGATGGGATCTGAAAATAAATGGATTATGTCTGACAAGGGGATTTACACCTTCACTTGGTCAACAGCAAAGCTATGATATAATATAATAATATATGCGCATATTTACCAAAATAAACAATTGCTTTAGTCTTACATTTCAAGCAAAGGGGCAGCGGCATACCCCAGGATTTTGTTGTGTAACCACTGCACAGAAGCATCCCCGTCCTCCTACACCTGCCAATAACCATCCTACAAATGATCTCCACGGGAACAGAAGAGTGTGGTTTATAGATTGCATCATTTCTATTCTAATAGTTACCACTGCAGTCTGATTTCAAAACACACTTTTACATGGTGAACATTTAGCTACATGTCAGTGATGTTTCCAGCTGTTCCCTAAAAAATTTATTATTACAATATCCCTTTTTGTTTCTTATATGATGTGAACATTTCAGTTATCATGGGTCCCATGGGAGTGTTGCCTTTTTCACAGGTGACCTCGGAGTTCTTGATCATGGGTAACATGCCATCGCCTTTAATTACATCTGTTCTTCTACACTTCCAGTGGGGAAAATCTAAGTGAGAACATCAATCTGTGGCTGGACTGTGATTTATTTATAACTGATTTAATTCTTAGTAAAAATCATATGTGTCACCTGGGGGTGATCTAATATCATGAATCACACCTTGACAGAAAGATTCATCATCTAAGCTTAGGAGGACGTTCACTGGTGCATTCTTTCCCTCTAATTAATTAACCCTCGCTGCTCCTCACCTCTTTGACATTTTTCACATTAACAGGCTTCTTGGTCAGGGCAACATTGCCGACTATTCCCATGTCCAGCGGATACACGATCTCAGAGTCTGGTGGCACAATGCACGCATCCAAATCTGACTCCTTGCTCACGTTGAAGAGACGCGTGGCGAGCTCTCCCACGCCGTTCCGCTGGCGATACATGAACAAGCTGCAGCGGTCAGCATGGAGGAGCGCGCTGATTCTCCTCAGGATCTTGAAAACCACCTTTTCCATGTTGATGTTCTCCTGCATGTCTTTGATGAGGTCATACATAATTTTGCTTTCTTCAATCTTGGAAAAGATGGAAAAATAACAAAAAATTTTTAAAGATTCTTTACTTGCCAATAAACAAAAGATTAAAAATGTAATTTACCTGACTGAGCTCCCGAAACTGGCTGAAGTCAATCTGTTTTTCTGGGAGTCCTGAAACCTTTGACATGGTGGAAGGGTTCACCTTTTTGGCAAAGTACTGTTTAGCAAAATCAGGGTTCTCATTCAGGAACTTTTCCACATCTTCTTTTTGTACACCCATGGTTGCTTCTTCCTCCTCCTCTTCCAAATGTGCCTTTCTTCTCCCCCTTCAGCTCAGTGATCGAGCTCCCACTAGGTCCAACGCTGCTCCAAACAAGCTGCCTCTAACTTTCCTACCTAGAAACAAAAGGCAAAATAAGAAAAGCAACACCTGCTTGGTCACCGCTTTCTAAGCTTTACCCCTAAAGAAAGAAAGAAATCTTACCCGGATATTACACAGGAAGGGGGGAAACAGAAGTGGACACATTCAAATGCAGGTTAAAAAAAAATTAATCCCCCCTTGTTAGTGGGATAAGCAGACTGAGAGAGGGAGAGCCCTGAGGAGAAGGCAGAGGGCTGAATCCAAACAATCCCTCTGTCATCAGCAGATAGTGCTGAAGGTTAGCAGGGATCTGCCTATACTGAACACATCAGCTGATCACGTAGCACGGGCTATATAGGCCAAAGGATCCGGCCTCCATTGAGCTTCAGTACATTTAGTACATTTAAACCACAGACCACCAAAGCTGCATTCAGCACTGCACCGAAAGTAAAATATATGCCGTCATGTCCTGTAAGTAAATCCTATTAAAGCTTAATGCAGTGGTTCTAAAACTGCAGGAATGACCAGGGGAAAATATGGAGTGAAACTATATTTAATGATTTTTTTTTTAGGCAAAATAAAGAAAAAAGAGCTTTCTGATGTATTCCACTTTACTAAAATTCCACTTGGACTTTTTTAACTTCATAAAAACCTTGAAAACCACTGCATGAAAAAGCAGCATTTTAAGTTCTTCATTTTTCTCATCTCATTTGGACTCAGAATTTTTTGATTGACAGACTGTTTAATAAATGTGTTTTGATGTGGGAAGTTGGAAACTGGAAGCTTAAGGGCTCTGAAACCAATTAAATAAAAAATGAATGCCTTATTTTTCATTTCCAGGGCCATTATAGACATTTAAAATGTAAATTTTAACAATAAATAAATAAATGCAGGACAGTTAGGGTAGAGGCAAATGAGAGAGAGGCATCATACAAACAAAAAAGCAATGAATAACAACGGAAACAATGAATATAATCATAAACATAAACACATATATATTTGCAATAATAATAATGATAAATCAAGAATAGTAATAATAACAGTAATAATGCTAATACTAGTATTTACATTAAATCTAAATTATAATAAAATGAACTAAATGTACAAAATTATAGGATACATGTTTACATATGCATGCATGTATGCATCTCATATCAACTGTTTATTTCTTATATTTTTCAGTTATATAAATTTCTAAAGTGCCGCTTCTGCCTCTCTGTCTCTCTTAGGTCTACCTGTAAAGGCTCTTTAGTTCCTTATTAATCTCGAGCTCCTCTTTATGAGCCCAGTTTAGTTAGAATGCTGCCTGATGAGCTCAGCACCCGAACTCTGCTGCCTTTAAACCTGTAATGCACACACAGACAGTGGAAAAAGAGATGCTCTGTGCTTCTGTGGGGAAATTAATCCTTTCATTCAGAGCAGGGAGGTCCTGTCTATAATAAGGTTTCATAAACACCTTAAACAAAAGGTCAAATACATAATCTCCTTCCACTATAATAGATTGCAGCAGGCACTGTGTGTGTCTGTGTGTGTGCGTATCCGTGCACATTCATGCGTGCGTGACTTAGAGTGACAGGGGACGGGAGGGGTGTACTGATTTAGTTTGATAAGAACGTGTATTTGATGTGCACCTGTTGTGTTACTCCATGCATCATCTATACAGGAATCACGCACACACTCACCTGAGCCTCGCCACTGTAAGTGCTCACCTGTGTGCCGACACATTTCCTTTTTTTCCTTCCTTGCCTGAGTTTACCTGATGTGAACGCCTACAAGTTACAGTTATCTAAAATCTATAAACCACACTAGTAAGCCAAAGTCTCCCATCATGTTAGCAGCTCTGTGAACTCCTGTGAACTACCAACCACACAACTATAAAAACACTTGCACAGCACATCTTAGGTTTTGATGTAGCTACATTACACATGCACATCTTATCTTGTATTAACGTCATTTTCAGATTTTACTGGTGGTGCTGGTGGGGCATCCTGAATGAAGAGGAATAGAATGACGCTCTTCTAAATAGGAATTAGGAACTGGAATATACCAAATGTTGCCACATCAGGGGGGTCCAATGGAAGTATTTAGTTGAAATATGTTCATTTAAGGGCAGCATGGTGCCGCAGTGGTTAGTAATGTTGCCCCACATCAAGAAGGTCTAAGGTTTGAATCCATGCTGGGACCTATCCGTGTCAAGCTTGGTTTTGTTTAAGCTGATAGTTTGCAGTGTTCTTTCTGGTTACTTCAGATGTAGCCTGAGTTAAGTTCTGTTTCAGCTAGCCTCTTTGAAGGGGCCAAAGTGCATTATTTGGCTTTTTGGGTAAACTGAAGCCTACTTGCTTCCCTCTGCCTAAACCAGCGGTCCCTCACACTGTGCCTGAGCAAACCCCTACTTAAAGCTAATAGCTATAATCAGCATGCTATAGTGATAATCACAGGGAGTCAAATTAATTACAGTGTTGCAAGGTTATTATAAAGTGCCTTGAAATAAATAGAGTTTTGAATTGGCAGCATTTGAATGGAACTAAATTGATAATCACATTGTTTAACACATTTGCTCATTATTGTTATCAGCACAACAAAGCACATATGAAGCTGATGTCAGTGTCATTTGCTTTGCAGGCATTTGATCATAGGCAAAGTAATAGAAATGTTAACCTAGTAATGGATTTGGATGAAGAGCCTTGTGATCAAGAGTCCTGTAGTTACATGTAATCCCGACAGAGGAAGAATTTATGCCAATTCAATATTTGAGATATTCATCTCTAAATCACTCATGTAAGATTTATGAAAATGGGTTTAGTACATAAACAAATTAAAAATAAGCTTGAAAATGTCACATTTTTATTCACATTATTTACTTTCTTACAATTGCAACGCTGGCATCCACCACAAGATGGCAACAGACTCTTAGAGCCTGCAGGAAGTGATAACAGCGCACACAAACAAACATATGTTACAAAGTGTTGCCAAATGTGATTAACAGACTTCCCCACACGTTCCAGTTTGTTCTTCATTCTGGGGGTTTCCAGTTCATGGCAACAAATTAGCAACAACGGTCTCCAGATTGACACCGTGACGTTACAGTTTATGGTCATCATAACAAACAATTTTGCTCAAATAAGCAAAGATCAGATTTATACCAAAATCATCTTACATTGAGGATCGAAAACTCAAGACCTACACATGCTGCCTATTTACTGAAGAAAGGTCCACGGACCAAAACAGCCGCGAACGGCACGATGAACGATTGAAATAAAATGACCTGAAGATCAGTCTTGAGATATATTTATACACAGCAGCTCAGAGGCACAGGATGACTTTATTTAACATCTGTTTGTACACAGAGTAAGTTGTCTAAATCCACATGGTGAAGCTTATTGTGTCCAATCTCATGATCTGTACATAAACACTGCTGCCTTTACCTTGTTTCACAGTTAAAAGTTAAATATAGAATATTTTTGTGGGAATTTTGGCATTATGGATGAAAATGCTGTTTTGTTTTGTTTTTATCTACAGAAAGTGCTGAATTGTAACCTGTTTACTCATAAAATACCTTTTTGGGTTTATCACTGCACTCACCTTGCACATAATCCATGATGTAAATCAATCCTCTTATCTCCGGCCGGGGCTGCCTGGTGTTACTCCACAGTGATCATTCTGCTAATATCTTTAGTCGTCCTCTGTCTTCATTTTTTCCCAAACATTCCTGTAAAGATTTGATCAATCAGACAAAATGTAATGGCCCCCATCTCTGCATTCAATAAAAATCAACTACATCTTGTATTTTAGACACATTCAGACAGATGTAACTTGCCATCTCTTGGCAGCATGTGACTATTTTACTGCTCTTCCAGTCACTTACATAATGCTCTAATTGTTTTTATAGTAAGTCTTGGGCAGGTTTGAATGTAAAAGCCAGATTACGATAAGGATTTTAAGCGAACAGGATTACCTCTAGATTTAAGCACCTTGTTTAAGCGCAGGCGATGAAAATCAGCCATAAGCTTGTCCTGCGGTGTATGTATATATAAAGGCAGCTTCTGACACAAGAACCAGTCTGGTGGATAACCACGCACAGAAGTTGAATTTCTTTTTTTTTTTTTTTTTTACCTCTGTTGCTACTTTCACCCAAAACAGGTAGGATGCTGAAATATTATTTATTTGAAGCTAATTAACCTTTTCTTTACTTTTTTGGGGAATTTCTTTCAGTTCTGTCAGTCGTGATGATCAGAAAGTGTGACTTTATGTTCTTTTGGCTCTGTCACATTTTTAACTATTGGCGTGAGATATTTTTACGTTATTGATTAGATCAATTGGACATTTATTGCTGTTAATGTCATTTTCCTGAGCCAACATTATGAAATTAACTTTGACTGCAACACAGTGTCCCAGCATAACGTGAGATCTGACTGGCTCTATCTCATGTTATATAGTGCAACATACTGAAGGTAGATTTATCAGTTTAGTACAAAGACTACAGGAGTAGTTGGAATTATCAAGCTAGTGGCAATAATACTGCCGGCTGGTGATGACTCTTATATGTTCCTATATGTTATATATATGTTCCTTCCAGAATGGGACCCTCTAAGCTGGCCCTGCTGCTGGTCTTTGTGTCCTGCATTGGACGCTGTCTGTCTGCCTCTTGCGTTGTTGATAGCTTCTCGGTAAAAGAGGACTTTGACCCCAAAAGGGTGAGTGAATTCGAAATACACAGATAGCAACTGTGATGGGGGAAAAAAGAACCAGTTCTGACTTGGTTCTCCCTGTTTCATTTTCGCTGAAGTATGCAGGGAAGTGGTATGCACTCCAGAAGAAGGACCCACAAGGCCTGTTTCTGCAGGACAACATCTCAGCAGAGTACACCGTCAGTGATGATGGCTCAATGACTGCCTCCTCCAAGGGGCGTGTCTCTCTGTTTGGGTAGGTTAAAAGGCCTGGTATGGATATTTTGCGCTCACAGTGGGTGTATGCATCCTTGTTCCGCTCATATCTGCTGGTGAAATGATTAAACTGGCTTAAAATGAAGGAGACCCTGTTTGTCTCACCCATGTGTCTGAAGTTAGGTGCGTCGGTTGTCCTTTCCCAAGAAAGCATTCAGATATAAACACACTTTTTAGAGGAACATTCTGGGCAGCATTAGCTGCAAACTGCGTTTTCTCAGGATTAGGAAGAAATCCAGGTTAGACAGAGGGTTTTTATACAGGAATGCAGGCTTAGATAAACAAACACATGAGCTAGGCCTTGTTTAGAGAAACTGTTAAATATGCTATATACATACTGGGCATTGCGAAAATTATTTCCAAGAAATTTTGCAGATACTAACATGTGTTTTTATTATTATTTTGCAGCTTCTGGATTGTGTGTGCTCACATGGCTGCACAGTTCTCTGTCCCTGACCCTGCCACACCCGGCAAGATGTTCATGAACTACCAAGGACTGGCCAGCTACCTGTCCAGTGGAGGTTGGTTCTACATACCTGGCACCTCTTATATAGGTCTTTTAATCCCTCATTAATCCTCACACTCCATCTTTCTTTCACTCAGGTGACAACTACTGGGTGATTGACACTGACTATGACAACTACGCCATCTCCTACGCATGCCGCACCCTGAAAGATGACGGCAGCTGTGAGGACGGCTACGCCCTCGTCTTCTCCAGGAGTCCCCGGGGCCTTCCTCCCACCATCCAGCGCATTGTCCGTCAGAAGCAGAACAATATCTGCATGGCCGGACAGTTCCAGCCTGTCCTGCAGTCTGGAGCGTGCTAAACCGAAAGAAATTAACAGAATGGGGAACAGGAGTGTGTACCGGCTAGCTGCTGTTTAGGTGGTTTGCAAGAAGAGGGAGAGTGGAAAAAGTGAATGTGTATAAAAGAGGAAGAAGATGTGCGAGTGACAAAAGTGCAAAATGCAGAGGAATACCAGGGGAAGTCAGTGAACAACCATCTTCCTCTGTTTTTTTTTACCCACTTCCCCTGTTTCTCTAATCCATCCACTCTCTGTCAAAGGAAAACATTAGTGTTGCAGTCTTTTGTGAATCTGAAAATTAAAATAACCTTTTTTTTTCTAGACAAAATATGACTGGATAGTGTCCTTTATGCTGCCCAAAAATCTGAGCCATTAGGAAGCAAATCCAGCCTAAATGGACTTAGATAAAAAGTAACAGTCAAAACCATAAAAACATGAGGAATATTTGTCAGCGCTCCAGCCTTGAAAACATGGACTGCAATTTGGCCGTGTACAGTAAGTGGGTAATCCTCGCTGAGCCTGAGAAAATGCAGCCAAACCCATGCAATACGCTCCGAGCAGCAGTGGGCTTACTAATGTTTTGAGATCTTAGTCCTTTTATACTAACTCAGCTGAGGGTACTCCAGGGTCATGGATTAAATTAGGAGTGTTTTTGTTTGGACTGCAAAGATGATTGACTTCATGCTAGCAGGTTAGGCCTCACAACCACAAAGTTCAACTGATCCTGGGTGCCTTCTTCTTTTGTAATGTCATCACCAGTTGGGTAAAATCCTGTAAGAGAAAGAGGACAGACAGCTGTCAAAGTAATCTGTCTTTAAATTCAACAATGAGAAAGAGACAAACACTTTCAATAGCTGGTGAGTGATCATGTTGATGTTCCACAGTAAGTACAATGTACATTGTATGTACACAGTAAAACACATACAGAGAGTTTTAAGGACCTAATGCAGATAATATGATCCGGTGTGGTTATCTGTTAGTGTAGTGCTGTTTAATCTCTAATATTTTAATACTGAGTCTTGCTCAACTACAGTAGAAGACAGAGAGTGAGGGGCTCATGGATATTATCTGTGAGTAAGGACAATGTGAGCTAGAATTAGTCTGCCAGCTTAACTCTGATAGGATCAGTTGTTTAATGTAAATAACACATCTCTAAATTTCCATCAAAACTGTTGAACCCCAGCAGAGCTTTATGCTTCTGTGACAAACATATTCAATCCCAGGTTTTGCATTTTCATAATTTTGAATTCTAATTTTAATATAAGTCTCACCTTTGGTACAGGCCCACAAAGTTTACATGTAAACAGGCTGCAAGTCAAAGGTAATGATTTAAATGGATTATTTGTATGAATATTTATTCTTCAAGGTTCAGCATGTTGCGCGCTCAGAGATGCTCTTCTGCATACCTGTAATGCACCTGTAATACCTGCATGGTTGTAATGAGTGGTTATTGAGTGACTGTTGCCTTCCTATCAGCTCGAAGCAGTCTGGCCATTCTCCTCTGACCTCTGGCATCAACAGGGCGTTTTCACCCGGAGAACTCGCTGGATAGTTTCTCTTTTTCAGACCATTCTCTGGAAACCTCAGAGATGGCTGTGTGGGAAAATCCCAGTAAGATACTCAGACTAGTCTGTCTGGCACCAACAACCATACCGAGGCTGTATTGACCATCTAAATACATTTAGTATCTTTGACTAGCTGATTAGATATTTGAGTTGGACAGGTATACCTATGAAAGTGTCCAGTGAGTCTATATTGTGACCATTTCTAGATTAATAACTACAATAGCGTCTTCCCACTAGAGGGCAGTTAAATCACACCAAACAAACACTAGGCTTGAAGCTAAAAACTTGTGACCAAGGGTTCTGACTATTTCATGAAGGGTTTTTATTCATTATTTTCTCCCTTGTTGAAAAACTACTGGGTGAGAAAAGCGATCAAGGAGCAATAAACTTTTTATATCTGCAGTCTTTAAATGGTGATGTCGAGTATTTAAACAGCTGCTTGTTACTTCTCATGCATATGTTTTGTTGCCTCGCCTGCAGATGGCGGATGTCATCGCAAAATCAAAAAGCAACACAATCAAAATGTTTCCAAGCAGATTTCTGAACGCTGCAGGGGAAGAAAGCTAATTTAAGTTCTGTGCCTTTAAGTGTGAGATATAATGCACTGAATTTACTTCAGTATGGGGTTTGGATGAGACAGTTAAATACTGTCCATGCATTGTCTGTACTCAGAGAAAATCTGGAGTTATGCTTGTTTTTGAAACACCCTGAGACCGCTTAATCCAAAGATCTGCTTGTCTCCTCATCTCTACAGTCGTCTTCTCTTTCTCTCACTGAGAGTCTGTCTTTGAGAAATGAGCCCAACTGCTCTGCATTTCAGCTGACACCATATAAAATACACAACAAAACATGAGCAACCATCTGCCAGCAGATGGTTTAGCATAAATCTGCAAAACTAAACAGAGCA
>JAVDPK010000124.1:76715-88504 GCA_034780415.1 Cichlasoma orientale | reverse complement strand
ATAAAATACACAACAAAACATGAGCAACCATCTGCCAGCAGATGGTTTAGCATAAATCTGCAAAACTAAACAGAGCACAACAACATTTTTTTTTGCTACTGTATATTTATTAAAGAGGTCAGCGATTTCTGACGTGAAACTGTCATTTCTTTCTTAGAGGTACTCGCCGTGCATCTCCTGTGACTCTGGTTACGAATGGCTGATATAACTGAAGCTCCTTCACGTAATCTGGAGAAAAGTTGTTCATTGTTTAAATCATTACTATGGTTGCCAGATACATTTGTCCCACTGCTTTCAGACTTTTGCAGCTCTTTCCAGGAATTAGCACATGAAACCTGTTTGATAAAAAAAAAAGATTTTATATCATAAGCTTAATACAGGGTTGGAATTTGGTTTTCATTATACATCCTCATTAGGCCCATTGGGGGCATACAGCAGGTATAACTTTCACATCTGTGCAGGCACCATTATTGCTTTGCCATATCCATCTCAAGTTAACCATTTGTAGTCAGTACTGTGAGTGAGTGCATGAATGAAAAGGTGGTGACTGCAGTGTTGTTTAGTGCAATAAAAATGAACCCCAGTATCCAAAAGAGTTTCTCAGGGAAGAGAGCCGCACGGCACCTGAGCTCCAGGAGCGTTTGCGGGGCACGGGCACACTGGGATCAGGTGTGGCAAGTGTTGCTGATTGGGAACAAACCACGCCTCCTCCCTGTACCTGCAGAAAGGAACTGCCATGCAGAGAGGAAGAAAGAAAAGCAGGGTGGCGAGGGTCATCACAACTGGACTGCCTGCAGATTATGAAGTTGGAAATATTACAAGGGAGGCCCCAAATTTGTATGCAGCTGAAATTCTATTAAGCCTTGTTTTCAAGCTGACAGCAGGTCTTTCTTTCTTTTTTTTTCTTTTCTTTTTTAAATTATATCAGGCATCAGTCAGCTTCAGTGTTAGGTGTGACTGGGTTTAAATAATGAATCCTCACGGTTGTGGCCATGTGTCTCGTTTGTCCTAAAGTCTCCCTGTTGAAGTGTTTACTAACATTGTTTACCTCCTGTTTCTCTCAGGCTTCATCAGACTTTCTGTATTTATTATTTTATGACACTGAGCTGGCCAACAAGGAATCTGCCAGTGGTCTTGACAAATTTGCCTCGGTCCTCTGTGAACAGTATCTGCCTGTATCTGTCTTGTTTATTCAGGGTAGGGGCAACAAGATACTCTTGAAGGGTGTGGAGTCAGTAGTGATTCCGGGTTCGCATTTAGTGCCTCTGTTCAGACAAAGACACAGTTGTCTAGCCACAAAAATCTGATGAAATAAAACAATAATCACTCCTATTGTGTTGTAGCCTTTTAAAAACACGGCTTTTTATAAACACTCATGAAAAGCATATTTGTAATGCGATCTCGGGAAGCCTGTTGATATCTTATTGTGTGTTTTACTCCGTTTGTAATGCTGTTTTACACACACAAAAAAAATATGTTTGAACACTGAAAAAGCCTGCTTGTTTGAATGCGTGTAAAGGTGGTTGCTGCGATTGTTTTGTTGCTTCCACATGGATGATAAACTTTTTATAAACATGCTGACTGTGTTGCTATAACTGGAAACTGCTTTTGTCCTGAATTCATTTCGGTTTATCTTTGAGTTTGTTTTGTTTTTTGTTTTTTTTTGTTTCCTTCAGCTTAGAGGAGGATGGACTTTTAAGGGATTATCATGGCAGAGGAAAAAATACTAAATGTCACTCATGTTATGCAACCAAACTAAACCTGCGTGAACTATAGATCTGTCATTCTGGATAATGTGCTTCATATAAATCAGACGGGGAAGACAAGCACCTCCCCTGTCACAAAATGACTCTATTATTCTCTAGTTTCTGTTTTTTGTATATTTGCCTCAGTTTTAAAGGAGTTTGCTCATCTTCGATGAAAGAACTGCAGTATGTTTTCTGTGCTATTGAAATATTGCTCAACACTTAACCTCAGTGACAACAAACATGTCCACCCACATAATAACTGTGGGCTTCACATGCTAGCAGCTGAACCACAGGAGTAAGAACTCTGTGACTGGCCCCAGGGCAGATATTCTGCTGGTCCTTCACCACATTGTGCCGGAGCAAACACAGATTCTCACATTCTCTCTCTCTGAGTGCATTTTTTTTCAACATATAAGCGGTAACAATGTTTCAGTCCAGTCACAAAAACACAAACTACCCATCAAAACTTCATCTCTCGAGCCTTGCACTCAGCAAAGTCATCGACAGCACTTTATTCTCATCCTGCTCTCGTCTCTCCTTCCTCTTTTGAACGCCACTTTTTTTTCTTTTTTTTTTGCTTGTTAAACATAATTTAATATTCCACTGCGGCAGCTAACTACTGTACAAGACGCTCGCCAAAAAACAAATTGTTACACAGGTGACATTAACAGGTTCGGGGGCATTTTCAGTGTGTTTTCCATGAATTTGGATCCCAATCTAATATAATTTTCTGTTTATGAAAAGCTAGAGTGCTTCAGGAAGTCAGAGGTGGACTCAAATGCAGATGCTGAAAGCAAACTGGAACTGAAAATGCAGCTTTTATTAAAAAGGTAAGAAGTCCAAGTGAAACAACAAAGTCTATGCAGAAATCCAAGAGGTGGAGACACAAACTAAATCCAGACGTGAAGCACATGAGGGTGGGTAAACAGACAATGTGACAAAGGCTACAATGAAGACGGGATTATTTATGCACATGAGGGCAATCAGGGAATTGGCCGGGCAGATAACGAGACACAGGTGCAGACAAGGACAACCAGTAACTGGAACTAAAGGTTAACCTGGATTAACAGCTCTGGAAACTGAGTAAATCAAAACCTATACTATAAACAAAACTAGGAAATACAGCAGACAAATAGAGCACCTGAAAAATGAGAATATAAAACTTCGATCATCAAAAAATACGAAGAAATGTAGATAGAAATCCAAACCCAAAATTCTACTAGAAACTGAAGTGCACAAAACCCTGGGAGCACGACAGCATTTTTTTAATGGATCTAAATAATGATGCAAATCCTGTGACTGAGACTCAGCACTGGTTTGGCTTAAACTGGTTTCCTTTGTCCAGTGTATTCGTTCTCCCTCCACATGTCCAAACCACATTACCTTTGGCTAAAATACCTGTTAAACATGGACAAATTCAAGCGAAGCACCTCTGTGCTGTAGCACAGCCTCATGAAGCCTTCAGGATGCCTGTGAGACACAGTGTGTTGTTGTTTGTTTGATTCAGATCTAGTTATCCCAGGATTGGCAGAATAAAGAAGTAGGACACTCGATGGATTTATTGTGTCTTTGTATTCAGAATGCAAACAGTAAACAGCAGACAGTTGAGTGAAATTGTTGTAAAAGGAACAGGGGCACAGAGTATAACATTTAATAAAGGGAATGTTATCACACTAGTATTTAAATATCTTGCTT
The DNA here is from genome assembly GCA_034780415.1 of Cichlasoma orientale. NCBI lineage: Eukaryota > Metazoa > Chordata > Actinopteri > Cichliformes > Cichlidae > Cichlasoma > Cichlasoma orientale. Next base: position 85,061 of record JAVDPK010000124.1, on the reverse strand, counting down.
ACAAAACCTTTTATTAGTAAAACAGTCAGATATAGCAGTGGTTAGTTAGTTCCTCACACACACATTTCTATCTAAAATTCATAAACTCAAGCTTTTAGCTTTAGTTACATCTGAACCATTTTTCTTACTGATAAACCTGTGGGCTGATGGGAAACAGGACATTTACAGTCAGTAGTTACAGTGCCTGAAAAAATGCTCCCTTCTGTAAAACTAGTGATGCTGAAGCTTCAGTTTCACAATTCATAAGTGCTGTAATAGGCAGATGCTAATCTTTTCTCTTTTTTCTCTTTCTCTCCTTTTTTTTGCAAAAAAACTTCTAACTTCTACTTTAGATTTTGTTTATTTTAAAATTCCATCTGCCTCTTTGCTTCTTCTACTTCTTCGACTCCTCGATTTGCTCCACCTCACTGGATTCGTCCACCACCTTGCCATTGACCATGGTCTGAGTCACCACCTTCACAATCTTCCTGGTGCGGACGTCGGGCTCCTCTGCATCAAAAAGACGTGAGACGAGAAAGTGACGATGATATTTAAAGGAAATGAGTGAATAAATAAAGGGATAAAGAAAAGATGAGACTAGAAGCTGCACATTGGGGACAATGAGTAACTGTTACTAAAGCAGCTTTAACAGTTCACCTCACCTCACACTCTTTGAGTCTGTGTTGGTTTTGTGGTCTCATGCTGTGAGACGAACGCTGAACATTTTCAAAACAGACTTCAGTTTCTTAATCCGGCAGTGTAAGTCAGCGAGATTAGGACACACAACATTGGGGAAAAAATGTTTTCAGACCTACATTAGTTGCTATAGGAGCTGAGCTGTAAGTGCTTTATGTATTGTTTGGATATTCACATAACTGTAATTAGTCCTGGGCCTCCAGGGTGTGGTAAAAGATCCATATATCTGTCTGTCAGTCTGCTGCAGTGCTGGCTCACGTTCACATTAGGCTCCACACAGGGCTTTGCTTTTATGCAGCAGCGGTTAAGAAAGGCGTTTGTGAAGCATTTGTTTGACTTATCTTTGTCAAAACTTCACTTTCAGTCATTCTTTATCTCCATAAGGTTCTCTTTGGTTATTCAATAAACTATAGCAGCAACAGCCTCAGCTTTTGTATTGATACCATTATGTGACAGTGTTTTCACATATAATTACTGACTTTCTTTTATCAGTTAAAATTAAAATCCATATACTCACTTTTTGGTGGAGGAGGGATTTCTTTGACTCTAATGGGCAAAAAGAAAACCTGTTAGAATGACCTGAAAACAAGATTAACATGTTCAAGGCAAACATTTAAAGGGAACATTATGATAATGCATGGTCATGGTTATGGATGCTCCTAAAGGATTAAAATAAAGAAGTTAGCAAGTAAGACTTTAACCTGCTCTAAACACTCTTTTTTCTGTGCTTGTCTCTGTGTGATGTCAGTGAGAGTGGATATCCTATAGTCATCTCTGGCACGCAGCTCTGGCTGTGAGCACAGAAGTCCCACCCACCTGCTGTTCAAACCTTCTGTTTGTCAGGGGCAGCCAATCAGAAGAAAGTTGGCTTAAAGAGAGGGGAGCTAAAACAGTTTGTTTCAGACAGAAGGTTACGTGTTGCTGCACCAACAGCTGAATACCAGATAATGTGAATCATGCAAACCTACTCTACTCAGATCAGCTGGTTCCCCCTGCTTCAAATAAGTAGATCAGCTGTAGCTGTATCCTATAATAAAGTGCTGCTGATTTCTCATTGAATAAATGGTAAATAAATATTTTCCAAAATGTGTAATCTCTTAAGCACTAACTGGCATAGGAATCATTATTTCCTCCAACACACAGTGAAAAGTTTTATGAATGATGGAAAAACAACATATACGTATGAATTAATCCGGTCTAGGTAGAGAAAAGTGACTCTTAGCTGTCTCTGTATTGTTGTAGGCTCTTTACCTTACAATTTAAAGCGCCTCGAGGCAACTGTTGTGATTTGGTGCTAAATAAATAAAACTGAATTGAACTGAATTGAACAACTGAAAGCAAGCTCAAACCTTGAAGGAAGGCTTCAATTTCTTAAAACTTGCTTGTTTTATTGCAATTACGTTTTATGTACAGTATAGTATAACCTGTAGTATTTGCTTTCATTTCCGTTACTTACATTGTTACAGTAACAATGTTCTCACCAAAGTAACAGCTGACATCTGAGAGCAGCTACACCCAACAATGCCGGGCGGTATTGTTGGGTGGTAAGATGATCACGGGTATTTTGACTGAGCATCAAACTAAAAGAGAGTGTTCCATAATCTCTGAGTGTGACAGGTGTGTCTTTGCCCTTTTCTAGCTTTTTTCAGTAACACTTCCGTGTTACTGGCTGGCCAAAGCTATTTTATTATAAAGCTCTGAATGGGCACTTGCACTAAATCTTTGTTTATTACTATTGGAGTACTTACGATTCCTCTCCCTCCAGCAGGCGTCTGTAGGTGGCGATCTCCATCTCCAGGTTCTGCTTGATGCGAAGGAGCTGCTCGTAGTCGGTCTTGGTGCGCTGCATGTCCAGCCTGAGCTGGGAGAGGTCCTCTTCCAGCTGGTTCAGGGTGACCTGCAGCCGCTCCATCTCAGCAGAATACTTCTGGCCTGTCTCACCCAGGTTCCCTTCCAGAGCTGCTATCTAAGGAGCAAAAGGGAAAATGTACCTAATATATCTTGCCATGAATATTCCTCATCATCATGACATCAGTATTATGTCCACTCAACATGATAACACTGGGATTTTGTGATTCTCCCCATAACACTGACTCCACTGTACTGACTGTGTTGTAACCAGTGTTCAGAAACAGGATGCTATGCAGTAGGCTGGCTGGTAATAAAAAGAATGTCTCCCGGTTCTGAAATTGCTTCCCAAGCCCTTATCAACAAACACCTGTGAATGGACAAGTCCTTGGCACCCAAAGCAAACATTTGCTGCTCAGACGTAATTACCCACCTCACCACCGAAACTCACCCCCGTGCTATTTTGCAACTGGATCCAATATGTCCCTGCATGTTTACTGTCAACACAGGATTAAAAGAAACAAAAACAAAATAATTTTTTCCCAGAATTTGAGCTAAAGTAGTACGGAAATGTACAAAGAATGTCCACGAGACTTATCGGGACGTCTGTAAGGATTTTCTCTGTTGCTGTTTGACAAATCTCTCTCTCTAATGCAACACCATAATTCAGTGTGGCTTCGTAATAAGTTCATACTTGTAACCATAAATTTAGAATCGTGGCTGAGGTGTGGTCGCACCGCTTTGTGGGCATTAGGTTTTGTTTGCACAACTAAAAATGTATTTTTAAACCAAAACACAGGTTGTCGGTCGTCTGCGTGCTGGAAGGAAAAACAGCAGTTAAGAAAGTCCACGCCCTCACCCACACCCACACACGGCTCACCTGTTTGTGCAGACTCTCCAGCTCCACCTCCAGGGTCTGCAGGAAGCGCTGCCGCTCGGTCAGCTCTCCCTGAGCTCCTCTCAGAGCCTCGTTGCTCTCCTTCACTTCGTTCTGCATAGTCTCCAGCTGGCAAAGAAACATTTTCTGTCATGTAAAGCACTTTAATTATTTAGACGTGTAGCCCATGTGACGCCATTACAGGGAACCGCACTATATGTTGCTCCCCACACCTTCTTGCGGTACCACTGCTCCGCCTGTTCCTTGTTCTTCTTCACAATCCCCTCATACTGGGAACGCAGCTCAGACAGAACGGTGCCCAGCTCGGGCCCGGTGGCAGAGTCCACCTCCACGTTCACCTCATCTCTGGCAATGCGAGACTTCATCTGCTCAAGTTCCTGTAGGTGCACAGGTGGTTATATTTATTATATTTCCCACACTGACAGGTTTTTAATCAAATTATTGTGTATCAAATGTCACTTCTAATTGAGTGCAACTAACACTGGTGTCCACAGTCAGCACATGGAGAGTTCTGTGAACCCTACACCGCAGAGTGACAGATAGGATGTGATGGCACTTTAATTATTTAGATGCTCTTCATAAATGCTGGATGGGAAAGCGCTCACCTTACCCCTGGCCTTTCAACTTGCACACACAGACTCCTGCTCACGCATGCTTGGCGGATTTCTTTTCACTCTCTCCTCTCTGTTACATTGTGATCTGTCACAAGTAGTTTGTTTTAATGTAAAGCGGTCTATTATTAATGCTCTTGTTATATCACTGTAAATATTTTCCAGTCGTCATTGGACAATAATGATGTGTTGTTTATATTTCATGCAGAGTCACTGAATCCTTGCTTAGGGTCTCTCTTATGTCCCAGCGGCCCTCGAGAGACACTGCTTGTCTAAGTTAGTTGGCATAAATGAAATAAAAGGAGCCGACATAGATTCCAGAGAGGAGAGCAGACAAAGAGCGAGCTGCAGTCTATTGTGAGCAAGTTTCAGAAACAGGATCAGAAAATTCACATTTTAGACAAAGCAAGCAAATATAAAGCAACAACACATGGATGACACACATAAATGGTAAGAGTGTGTGATCGATTCTAATAATAATAATCTTATTTGGTCTGATTCATTCTGATTATCTGTAGTACTTCATAGTTTCAGAGTGAAATTTGGGTTCTAAAGCTTTAATTGTCTGACATGTTGCTTCTTTCTTTGCATCATATTGTTCTAGTGGCCTCTAAGTGGCACCTTACAGGATCTGTACAGTCTTGTTTCACTAAGAGGGGGATCGGTTCCTTCTTTGGTGTGAGGGGGTAAGTTTATCTTTGCCTCAGAGGGCACTTCTGATCAGCTGCCCGGATAGAAAGAGCAGGTGTGAGCAACCAGATCTACTTGCTCCTTTTGTCTACAGTAACCAGAGGACCACCTATCTCTGCTCAGCTACACATCGTTTTCTGTCTGTGCTGGCTCTAAAAGACCTACTGAGTCCACCAAAGTGGGTCAAGCGGGTATCAAACAAGAGTTTGTGAGAGCAGGCAGGAGAAGAGAGAGGGCCAAACTGAAAATGAGACCACACAAATGTCAAGTAGTGAAAGAAAGAAAATGAGAACATGGCATTGGTGGCAAACATACTAACCTCCTCATGGTTTTTCTTGAGGAAGTAAAGTTCCTCTTTCAGGCTGTCGAGATCCCCCCTCAAAGAGGCGATGATCTGCTCGTGGTCGGTCTTGGCCTTTTTTAGGGCAATACAGTCTCGCTCCACAGACTGACACATCACCATTTCAGTCTCCCATCTAGTTTGGAAAAGAGAAGCAGCAGCATATATTACAGTAAACTTACCCCCCACAGGTAAACTGTAATAAATGTTTTATTAAAGTAGAAATGCCTTTACTGGATACAAAGTAACATGTTCACAGAAAAAATAAGAATTTTAATATTTATTTTATAATTAAAGATAAACATTTGTATTTTTACTGATGTAATTCTGCCTGTGACTTTGCATTTAGATTAATTAGCCAAAGTAGTGATAAATATTTATATCTAATGACAGGAAGTCTTTTAAAAAGAAAAAAAAATAGCCTGAAACTAACTGATACAAACTCAAACTTACACAAATATTTTCCAGTAATAGGCTACATTTTTACTTTTATTATTATTTTTTACATATTATCCTGTATAGAATGAAAATTTGATGTTATGTTATGTGACAGGTCACCATCATACTTTTTAGTGTTCCTACAGTAATCTAATCTTTAATCAATGCCATTTCCCTCAAAGCAATCAGCATTTAAACTAACTTTTTCCAGAGAACGGTGCATTACTGCGCAAAACGTTTCATTTTATAAACCAATTTTTGTTGACTGATCAAATGCTTCACTAAAACATGGCGGAGGCATGAACTAACACAAGCCTGCCTCTGTATCATTATGTGATACCAGCTTTACATCACCATGGTGTAATCATTAATCACTCACTTGATTCTGAAGTCATCAGCGGCCAGTTTAGCATTATCGATCTCTAGCATGAGACGAGCGTTTTCCAAGGTCCTCTTCCTCACCTGACAAATATTAACGTGGGTTAATAACAACATTAAATCCTTCATTAAAGTCCATCTTCAGTTTATACTAATACAATCTTCTACATTTGGTGAATGTTCATGTTACCTTAGTGTAAGTGTTACACTAATAGTAACAAGGTTTCCAACGCTTGCAAATAACACATTAAGATTTGGATCTGTGGCCAGTAAAACATTCCAGTTTCATTAAACTGGCTGTTTAAAAAAGGGCCAAATAATCATTAACTCTGCCTTGGCTCCATTTGGTACTTGTTATCTGGAAGTATGAGCAGATTCTGTCTCTGATGACTCTGCCAATGCACCTCCTGCTAAAATACTCCTGACATTTGCATGAATGTTTTGTGTATGTAAAGTAATCAAAGCCATCACAACCTTGAGCTTTGCTGAGTTGCACCTTCAAAACTCAGACCTTAAGCTGACCTGTCTTTGTGGCTGCCTACCCCTTGATGCTTACCTCTTGCTCAACGGCATGAGCTTGGGCCATCATGGAATCGAGGTCATGACCTTTGGGAATGCGTTCGAGCATCAGCTGCTTAATTTTCATCTCCAGGTCAGCATTGGAGCGCTCCAGTGAACGCACCTGTAGGAGACAAAGAGACACAGAGAAGGAAGGATGCAGGTTAATGATCAAAGTCACTCGGCTTACTGCTTGTTTTATTTCCTGGCCTGATAACCTCACAGTGCTGTGCTTTGTTATCATCAGACCTTGTCCAGGTAGTTGGCCAGACGGTTGTTGAGACTCTGCATAGCTTCCTTCTCATTGGTGCTGTTGCCATGCAGTCCATTAATTTGAAGGCTGGCTGGCCCGTTGAGATCCTGGCTGATGGAAGCTGAACGGGTGAGCGGGCTCACTGCAGCGAATGACACAGAAGCCCGAGAGCGAGCGCGGCCAGTGTCCATCAGAGAACGACTGGAAAAGGAGGGCTGACGGCCAAGACAGTAACTCTTCATTGAAATACTGGAAGCCATGATAGGCGGCTGTGAAGACACAATGAACAGAAACTGGGAGTTAATGTTTCAAAGCAGTGGTTCCAAACCTTTCTGATCTGCCTCATAGCCCCTTAATCAATTCAATCATTTAAACTGGACCTGGACGGCTTTTACCTTATAATATACAGGGTTGGGAAAATAAGGCGCAATTACACAGGCCTGGACACCAATCAGTGATCCCCCTGGCAACCATTAATAGATAGGGAACCGATTCCCCGCCTGGTTGGAGAAAACCTTGTGATTTCTTTAGTTGCTGCAGTTGCCTGTAGGTTGCATGGAAGGTGCCAACTTGTCTGCAAACACTCACCTATTACTCTCCGAGCGGTAGTGAACCTGTGAACTGCTTATCCGTTTCCTTTAGTTGTCTTTTCTGCTGAAACCTTTTGTCATCTTAAGCTAAACTGTAATTTCTTTTATTTCACATTAGCTGAGTTAATCTACCAGCATAGGCTGCCCCCTGGAGTACTTTTACCTTTGATTTGGAATCACTATTTTAACTATGAAGACGAAACAGAGGGAAGGCACACACTTTAGGGAAAAAAGAACCAGAGCACAGTCACAGGTTTGGTCTCTTACAGGTTCATATCTTCGAAGAGAGCAGATGAATGTTCAAATTACACACATCATAACTTCAAAAGCCAGACTGTTTGACCCATTGCAGTCATTTAAAGGTAGTGTTGCATGAGATCTGGTTGTAGAAAAGCCCTTTTGTGGTCCTTAAGCAAATGTGCTTCATTCTAGCATTTCACCAGACGCTGATGGAAGTACAAGTAGGGTCTTATATTCGAGACCACTGATCGCCCACTGAAAATGATGAAAGGAGTCTTTCAGTGAGCGTATGCGCCGCTGGCTTGTGGCTGTTCAGTCTAACCATCTGCATCAAGAGATGACTGACTTCATGGCCGGAGACACTTCAGGCTGTCAGTCTCAGCTCTGTGCAGACATAATTCAACTCAAGTCAGCATAAAATCTAAATGTAAATGACCACAGCTCGGCTCGGGGATGAAGGAGGGCCTCTCAGTGAGCCTGAGAGCTCTCTCACATATTCTTTTACCTATGATAATAAGATTCATTTTATATTCAAGAAGAAACTAATAGAGGATTCATAAAAAATAAAATAAAATAAAATGGAAGCAAATAGAGGAGAATACAGTCAGTTTCTATTGATATGATCATTTATGTTACTGTGTATTAATATTAGTAGTATTTTTTAGCCTGCTGTTTAAGCTCATGTTAATTCTTTACGAAAGGCAGATTGTTTTTTGGATGTCATACATGGTGAAGGACAGGGTAGCTTTGTCTATGAGTGTGTGTGTGTGTGTGTGTGTGTGTGTGTGTGTGTGTGTGTGTGTGTGTGTGTGTGTGTGTGTGTGTGT
>JAVDPK010000124.1:36131-50943 GCA_034780415.1 Cichlasoma orientale | reverse complement strand
ACACACACACACACACACACACACACACACACACACACACACACACACACACACACACACACACACACCTGCAGAAAAATAAACAGTTATGTATGGCTCCCTGACCACAGCTTCTTGAGTGTTAAGCTGTGTGACAACAGGCTGGGCTGTCATTTTGACGTCTCATTTCATCACATACTTCATATTAGTCCATTTGCTCAGATACCACAGAGTAAACACGAAGCCGAAAGAAATGGTTGGAGTTTTATTTTTAAACATAGGGAATAAACAGACTCAAGAGTTATTTGAGCCTTCAGAAAATCCCTCTTCATACTTGGCAGAGTCGTTTCAATTCTACTTGGAGAGAAAGCCTTGTCCTTTGTAATTATCATAAACCCCTCAAAGAAGAAAGAGTCAGCTGCGTCCTGTAGATTTAATCATAACGCAGAAAAGTTGGGAAGGTTTCTGGCGCTACTGTTAATGTGCATGCATGCATGCGTCTTGTTCTCGGTGCATTGGTTCGAGTGTGTTTATCTGCGGTCTTTTATTTGTGCGACTGAGTTTCATTAGTGTGCCGTGAAGCGCAGGCCCTCCTGCTCCGTCTTGCCTCCAAGCTCACTAACACCCTGAGTGAAACCTTAAAATTTGCTCAATGTTATCTTAAGCGTGGCATTCAGAGGCAAAACTGCGGCATGAAAGAGCTGCTGCGAAGCATGTCGGGCTGGAATTCAAAACACAAGTCATGGTCATCACCCCGTCACCACAGACATTTGGACTGTGAGGACCCACGCACTCGGTGCGTGTCATTTTTAACAGCATTTCCCTTTAGCGTGGCACTTGTTGGCGATCGCTGTGTGAAGCGGGGGTAATGATCATTTATCATACAGAAATAAAGATTAATGCAGATGCTATTTAAAGCTGCTCCCATGAATGTTGTTACTGTAACTGATTATGCGAAGATTACGTGCAATGTGTGACGTTTCGAGCCAAATCTGCAGTTCTCCTTAGGTCGACGGATCTGCTGTTGTTTGTCACAACTTCTGGAGTCACTGTAACGTCTAAAACCTCGGAAGCTTTTTAAAGCTTTTAGAAGAAAAGACTGTGGATGCCTTCAGGAAATTCAGTAGAAGAGCAGAGGTTTGCATCATATCAAAGAGTGCTTGACGATAATGTGATGGGTCATCAGGAGCTGAAGTAGGATTGGAAGTGGACAGTTTAATCGATGCATGCTTCCAAATCCATCAACATATACCTATAAAGAAGAAATGGAAAGTTATGGGCTGGCCTAAACAAAAGGGTGTTCCCTTACTTCTCCCACAGAACAATATTACACTTATGCTTGACTGTCAGTCATGCATCTTATTAAGTTCATTATGCTGTATGTGCTAAAAATATGTAATCCCATAAAGTGTAAAACAGATGGATGAAGCTACCATGACATCATCATCATCCGTATTGGTGTTTTGAAGCCAGACTTGCCGAGCCACAATCACTGCACTATTTTTTCCCCAAATCCTCATCAACTCTCAGCTATAAGGGGAAAACACAGCTCAGCCTGGACAGACACCGCTTGATGTCTTTAGCCTGTGCCGATAATGCTGTGTGGACTGTGATGATTGACAGTTGTAAACCTAGTGGAGTTTTTATCAGAAACTTAATCATTTATAAACATGCTACAAGAAATTTTTTTATCTATTTGCATCATTACTAAACCACAATAATTCAGACAATCGACGCAGTTTGATGTCTTCACATTAAAAATTTATATAAACAAAGACAGATGCATGAAATTTGTGGGGTTATTTTAGAAAAGATTTTTAAAAAAAAGAAAATTCTGGATTTTGGCCTGGCTTTCACGTTCTGCCTCACAGAATTCCAGTGTACAATGTTGCAATTTATCAGCTCTTTTAAACTGCAAATTATGTCCTCACTGGTAAACTTTGTCTATATCTGATGTATCCAATGAGATAAAGTTTTTAGTCTGTTCCTCTCACTTTAGTCATTTTTGTTGCTGCAAAACGGGATTGTCACACAGACACATTGACCAGCAGCGTCATTAGAACCTGTCATAAACCCGACAAACTCAACTGTTTGCATTACAGTCTAGTCCAGCTTAACAGAATGCAAAAATGTGTGGACTTCTGCAGTAAGTACTCAGCCTCCAGCCTTCTTCTGTGAGATAATGAGCTGTCCGTCCACACGTTGCGAGTTAATGCAGCTCTTTCTGCTGTACTCAGACTTTTCTTCTCTGTAGAGTCGGCGTGCGGCTGCGCCCCTGAAAAACTGTTGCGACTGTGTCGCATGCCGCGGTTCCAGCGCAACAAAAGCCCCGGTTTTCCACAGCATTGCATAGACGCAGGTCTTGCATATAAAGCAGGTGACGGATTGTGTTCTTTTCTTGGCTCGCTCCGAATTTTAAAACAGCTTTGTCGATCTAAGCGTGTTGATGGGTTTTCTGGTTGATTTAGCTTTAGCATTGCCGTAATTGGCTAACATCTGAGGATGGTGGCGGGTGAGATGAGCCTCCCTGTTCACAATACTCAGTGTTTCATTTTCATATGACATTCCTTGCATATTCCATGTGACATGTTCATCTCCTTGTTAAAAAATACATTGCAAGATATCAATATTGCAATGTAAAATATTGCAATACTATGCTGTAACACCCCTAGAAACGGCATGTCAACAATTTGTGAGTTGTTAGCCAATTAAGTGAACTCTGGATTACTGGGTAGGCTTGACACAACTTCAGCACTTACTTCATTTTTCACATGCAGAAGCTACAGCTTATCATTTATGTATAATCCAAATGGGTGGAACTGTGATATGCTTAAGGTTGCTATTTTTATCTGTAGGCTGTGGATCAAATATTTGCTTTTTCCATTAGATGATGCCCATGACATCCATCAGACTGGAAAGGGTTGCAAAGCCATTTCTAATGCTTTGGGACTCTAGTGAACCACAGTGAGAGCCGTTATCCACAAACTGCATCTTGTATTTCCTCTGGTTATTTTTGTGTAATGGTAACATTTGTTTGATGATTTGGAACATGTCAGCGTGACAAATGTGCAAAAAATAAAATCAAATAAAAAATCAGGAATACTTTCCCAGCACCTCAAAAGAAATTAATTATTCTGCAGCTGTCACTGATGGCTCTTAAAGACTTGAAGGTTGCAGAAACAAACCCAACAAGCTTTACTTACTAAGCTCTTATTTCCCACGTAAAGCTGCCTGCACAGCTCTTCTCAGAAAACACAGTTATTAAAAATAACAGTGTCTGCATGTGCATGTATGTGCGTGTTTCCTGGGAAATTTACCCCTTTGATGCTCTCAGATTAGTAATCCGCCCGAGTTGTGGATGAATGCAGTGGTGGTACTTGTGACCTAGTGGGTGGATGTTTTATACTGAAACCTGCATGCTAGTTCAAAGCCCCCTGTGCAGTATGGGGGGGTGGGGGGGATGAGAGGACACATGAAAGCAGCACTCAACAACATGTACTGTCTAAAAGATCACAGGGCCAAATAGCAAGAAAGGTGCACCAACATAAACAAATCAAACACACCTACATTTTAGTTTGTCCAGTGAAGTGCACCCACATGTTGGGGGCTCTTAACAGCACTGATGCAGCAGATGTATCAAGCAAGATAAGTACACTGGAGGGCACTGACGCAAAGGTTTGCTACTTGCTAATGCATTACAGAAAAGGGAAATTCAATTTTTGGAAAACATTTCGCATAACTCTTCAGTTATCCGTCTTTATACATTCATTATAAATTTTTTGTTTTTTTCAGAAAATAGATGCGCCTGAAAATTCAAAACCTTTATGGTGGCCTGTTGGAAAACATCCTCATCATTTTCATATAGCCATCTAATGTGTCAAACCTGACACCATACAATGGGAATATTGACAGTCACGTCTTCTGAAAGAGCCGGGTTGTTTGAGTATTTTAGCGCTTTGGGCTCCCAGGCGGGCTGTAGCTTTATGAAAGCCCTGTATTGTATTTCTTTCCTGTGCCAGAGCCCGTTTCCTGTGGCGGTGCTGTGTCAAACAACGATGACCCTCTGCTTCCTGCAAGTCGCATGTAGACAGGCCTGCCACGAGCCCTGGGGCCTCACCGTCAGCCACTGAACAACCTCCGAGCCCCCCCGCTCTGTCTGTCTGTCTGTCTGTGTTTTCAAGCCATTCTCCACCTTGCCCTTTCTGGGTCCCGCTTCATGTTCCCCTTAACTTCTTGCCTCCCTTTAATTGTTTTTTCTTATCCTTTTTTCTTCCCTCATCTCTTTTGCACCTCACTCTTCTCCTCCATCCCTAATTTATCACTTGCCGCCTCCTGTTTCTCCTTCGTGTTTCCCTGTCTACACCTCCTTTCCTTTTATGTATCCCTTCTTCCCTCCTCTCTTTGTCCTGCCGTCCAGGTCAGAAGATGGTCTGTCAGACGTTTCCTGTGTAAGCCGCAGTGCCAGACCACACCTTGCGAGGGGGATTTCTGCAACTAAAGTCAGTGACGCCCTATAGAAGCGCAGAGACACGCACAGTCATGTCTGCACATACAGTCATTTGAAAAAGTAAATACATCTTATGGAAAATACTGGCTTTTTTTTTTTTTGGCATATTTGGACAAGCAAGTATTTGATCCTCCTTTAAACAGGGCCTTCAGTTAAATGTATATCAGAAACCAACCACAAGGACAATTTCAACAAAAATATCAGTGTGTGTGAGATTCTTGTGTTGATAAAGGTCCACAGTCTCCAACATTGGCTTGGTGATTTTTTTTTAAATCAGTCTTACATGTGAGTTGTTTGTTTTTGTTTGTGAGTTTAGTGGACATTTCAAATCCTCCCATGTTTCCCTGGAACGCCAATCTGGGTTCTGCTTAGGCCTTTCCACACTAATCTGCCAACTCTTCTTTTTGGGACATTCCTTGGTGGATTTCCTGATGTGATTTGGATAATTATCCCGCTGAAAGGTCCCTGTCTGGTTCAACTTCAGCTTTCAAACAGCACTCTTTGATACGATGCACAATTCACAGTCGAATCTGTGAATTCACTCTGCCCAGTCCGTGAGGCAACAAAGCAACCTCAAAACATAACATTTTCACCACCAGGCTTCATAGTTGATTTGAGGTGGTTCTCCTGAAAAATTGTCTTATGGTCTGCATCGAGCTGGTCTAACGTCACTGCGGACAAAGCTCTCAGATTCATCTGTCCAAAACACATTATTTACTGGGAAACTCTAGTTTTGCTTTTCCTGCAGCACCTAATGCATGCACTCTCACAGCAGCAGCTGCAAGGCTTTCCTGCAGACCCTTGAATAAAGTCATGATGCTGTTGAATATTTCTTTATGCATCGGATGGTGTGCGCTTGTGCTGAAATTGCTGAGGCAGCTGCTTCTGAATAAATGTGTAGTCACTCAAATCATCACTGATTGATCTGAAGATTCAGTCTCACACTGATATCTTTTTCTTTGACTGCAATAACGTAGATAGGCTTTATACCTCATATTTTTATATTCTAGTCTTAATTCATGCGCTTGTTTGGACACCATGGGTCGAGGGGAACTATATTTCAACCCTGTGTATGCCCTGTCCAATTAGCAATACTGACAAAAATGTTGACTTCAATGGAAATAGTTAATTTCAAATAATTGGGGATCTTCTCCTCATTGGTATCACAAAATGTTTTTTTTTTCCTGAATCCCTTGGAGAGAGATGCTTAGCTCTTGGAATGATTGCCACTGAAGCGTGTGATGCTAAGAGAACAACAGATTATAAATGTCAGAAGTTCCACCTGCTGCAACCTGCCTGCCTCATATTCATCCAATCTAGAACCTTTGATTCTAAGATTATGGATTTGAAATTGTGAGAAATGTGGTGGCTTACTTACTTTTTCAGGCCCCCTTGAAAACTATGCTGAATAAGCAAGAAGATGACTCTGAAAATAAGCAAATAATGTGAATTGTCATATATATATATTTAACAAGGATCAAATGTTTGCTTGTACAAACATGTCATTAAAGGCAGCAATATTTTGGTGGGAGGCATGTAAGGGATTTTTTTGTTTTTACATGACTGTATATGGTGTTTCTGTACACAAAGAAAATATGGTTGTTTTTGGAAATAAGTTCTTACTGTGCACTGTTGAACTTGTTTTCTGCAGGATTACAAAGTAACTGATGGGAAAAATGCTGAGAACATACAGAAGTAGTAAGGATATCAATGCTCCATCTAGAATAAACAAAAACAAGCACCATGTGTACTTTTATATATTCTGAGAGACTAGCAGCAGAAGCCTATCCTTTGTCAACTCACTTTATTTTTGTGCCATTTATAAAAAAAAAAAAAAAAAAAAAAAAAAAAAGTGGATTTTTTTAATACATAAAAACCCCAGGGCCACATCTCTGCTTTTCAGTCTGAGAAAGCTGTCAGATTTTATGTTACCATTTTCCCCACAGAAGTCACCCACACGGCAGGGGTCAAAGATTTGTCTGATGTTTGGAATGGATCAGATCATGACTGCTTTTACCAGTATAGATTTTAAACAGTTGCTATGTGGGCTGAAACAAACTTGGAGCCACTACAGTAAATTGTTTTCAACCGGTCTCCCCTCTCCGCATTGTAGATAAGCTTGGATGCTGGACAGTGTCCCAGTGATACGTGAGCACACGTGTGTGTACATTGGCACAGTCCTCCATGTTCCACAGAGCAGCGGGCCACTTTGAATAGGCTTCTCACCTCCTTCCATTCGAGGTCATGAACACACGCGTGCGCGCACACGTGTGCCGGCAGCAATAAACACACTTTACTGTGCATCTCTGAAAATTACCCTTCTGGTCTTCTTCCAGTCCAGGTCAGAGGCAGGAAGTGAGCAGAGAGAAAACGAGGAAGCAGAAGCAGCTCTCTCTGGCTGCAGGTAGTGACCCTGAACCCTGACCTTTAACCTCACCCTGAGTCAGTCTGACAAAACACAGATGTGCAGCCCGTAATACCCTGATGCTTCTATTATTCAGAAATGTTTAAGATCTTAAATCCCATTAGGAATACTAACTGAGCAATCAAAAAAAAAAAAAAAAAAAAACACACACTGAAAGCTTCTTTATAATTTATCTCTTTATTATTGGACAACAATAATAACAGTATGCTGCTTTTGTTCACTTAGTACATTTACAGAAGTGGTCAGAAAGCTGTATGGACTCATGGACTTTGTTCCTTTATCAAACTGTTGGACAATGTTAGCGGTACAGCTGCAAAATAAACTGTTCAGGCATGAATCCTGTCCAAATCCAGCATCTTTAATGCGTGTGCATGCAGAGAAATTCAAACCCTTAAACTATCTTAGATGTATCAATGGTCACAAGAAGCCTAGCTGTTTTTGGACAGAGCCCACGGCTTTGGAGGGTGACTGATTTTCCAGAGCTGCCTCACCAGTTCCAGAAGAATAACCTGCTGCCGTGTTTGGCAGGCTCCAGTTTGCCCTCAGTGGTTGGGTTGGGCTCTGGACGAGGCCTAGAGTGGTAGGGATTCTCTGGCAGGGGCCGCGAGGTCGACACTTTGGTCACCTATGAAAGGAAAGTAACATGAAAACCATAAGTTCTCAGACACACGCAGTATAAACACGCTGAAGAATCGATCGCACACTAATTCACACTTTGATGTGAAACATTTGTGAGGAAATGAGATAACGCATGCTCTGAACGTATTTTTGCTCAGTGCACTCAACAGGTCCACTTTAAAATGAAACCATACAGCTGAAGGACGGTACATTTCCGGTGTCCTTGTCTGGCTTTGCTGCTCATCCCTTATGCCATGATTTACATCCCTAAACCTCTGTTTCCAAAAATTCCCTCCCCTATCTCGTCTCTCCTTTTGCCTCCCAACCAAAATGGGCCACTCTCCTATCAATTTTCTTACCGTGACACATTTTACTAATTTAGCTTATAATTAACAGAATTTTATTTTATTATTTTTGTACACGAGTAACCAGAAACTCAACCCGGACGGTCATTAAACCGGAACATTTTTCACAGTATTACGAGGTCGGATTTTTGTTCTTTTCTTCACTGCTCACATGTTTTGATTTGGGGCACAAAAGCTCTGTCTAACAAGTGAAAGACAGCCAGAAAGTTGATTACAACCATTCACACGCTTCCAGGTTTTTGCAGGAGTCCTTTTAAAAGGCTACATAAATAAATGTCTAATAATCTATTGTTGGGATCAGTTTTTGGCTCCGTTTTGATTGCTGATACCTAAATTAGTGATTGCCAGAGTTATACAAGCCCCTTAAAAATGTCAGTTTTATAGAAAGACAAATACAAAGCTGCATAAAACACTATTTGCCTGCTCAGAACTGTAGCAGAATCAGACTACTACATAAGATGCAATCATACACACCCCACAATCAACATGAATAGAGCCCATCAACCAAGCTACAGTACTCACATTGCAAATGCACAGTTAATCCCTCACCAGTCTCACCTTAGACAGATCTCCCAAGTCAGGTCTCTCCCACCCCAGTTTGTCAAGGACGCAGCTGTCGAAAGCGTGCTGCTGTTTACGGCAGTGCCGGAGTTCTGCCAAGTTTGTATAATCCAGACAGGTCCAGTACTCCGTGAAGGACTCAGCACAGTTCCCCTTGATTTGTCTAAAAGGCACAGTGCAGACAGACACACATCATAACACACAAGAGCAGGATTCAAACAGCCCAGAACGCAGCTGCAATGCATGAAGTGGAAATTTTTCTCTTATAATATAATAAATAAACTTTAAAATGTACATCGATCAGCCACAACATTAAAACCACTGAGAGATGAAGTTTATAATACTGATCATATTGTTTAAATGCAATGTTTTCTGGGAGTGATCCCTGACATTCACATGAATAGTACCTTGATACATACCACCCATGCACCACCCATCTCACAGACAGAAAAAAAACCACACTGCTGAAAACTGCTCATGGGTCAAAGGCTTAGGCTTTTTAAGAAGCACAAAAAGCCTTGACTTGGCCTCCAAACTTCCCGGATCCCAATCCCAATAAGCAAACTGCTGGATGTTTGAGAACAAGTCAGATCCACAGAAGCGCCTCCCCACATCCTACAGGACCCAAGACATCTGCTGCCAACATATAGGACACCCTCCAGAGATCCCGTGTCGACCCAGCAACAACTCAGAGCCGTTTGGGGTGCATGAAGGGTACCTACACAGTATAAGGCAGGTGGTTTTAATGTTGTGATGACCAGTTGCACGATACAGGTGCTGAAAATGGTGGGATTCTCAAAAGAATGGATAATTCAAGAGTTTAATAATTCAAGCATCCCATTTAACAGAGCCACTCAAATTTAAGACAAATGATATAAGGAACTTCTATCAACGTATGGTTACTTGGCTTGTGTGCGCTCACTTTTCACTTGTTGATTGAATCTGATTGCTATGGGCTGGTTTTCTATAACGAGAACTACGTGAACGCACCTAAAGGTGGCTGGCAGTTGCCAGAAACACCAGAGAATCAAAACAGGCCTCTGGTGCAATTACAACTTTTCTCAAATCTATCTTCATTATCATAATTGCAGGTTTTTCTCTCACAAAAGCACCTAAGTTACTGCACAGGCGTCACGACATAACCAAAGCTCAGAATAAAACTTTCAGTAAACACAGACGCTCCACTTAAAAGTGAAAAAGGCCAGACCACAAAGTTTTATGGACACAATACGCTTCATGGGTAATTTTCTTATTCATGTTCTGAACTGGCTGCTTTTTCTACTAAAGAGAGGGAAATTAGTGTTTTCTACCTCACACTTAATGAGCTCAAGCTGATCATTTATTCTCATGTTTTTGGAGAATTCAGAGAAGAGGCTGAGTAATTAAGAGAATAGAGAAACAAAAATCTGGATTAGATTTTTATAAAATAAAACAAAAAAAATCAATATATTAATCAATACGTGAAGAGAATACGATAGATAAAAAGCTTTGCAGGAATAAACAGTGACTCAAAAGGACGATACAAATGATGCAAAAATGCAAACAGCTGTGTGATTATCACAAATTACATTTACACAATGGAAAATAACTCATGTTTGCTGCAACAATCCAGAAACTTGAATTAATTTAAATTTTGATGAAATATCTGTTGAGACTCATATTGATCTCGTTATAAAAAAAACTCTTTTGTCACTGCACAAACCAGCCATCCAAACGCAACAAGATTTACCTGCACAACGGTTTCATCCCACAGCTTACAGAGGCTAAAGCCTTAATGGTAACCGGATCGGTACTTTCTGCTCTAATTGAGCACTCGAAGTGCTTTTTACTACAAGCCTCATTCAGCCCATCACACACATATTCATACAGTGCTTTATTCTGTACCTGGGAACCTTATCTAACATTGCAGTGTGCATAATGTAACTGGAATGTTGCAGTTACATGATGTTAGCATCTTATGTTAGCCATTGCAAACATTTAAGCTATGGAACAAAGCTGATTTCACAACAGCAGTGCCAGTTGTCTCAAATAAAATGGTAATATGCAGTTCAGGATAACATACGGCGGATGATACTTTGGATGTTTTCGTGAATTGAAACTTCCTCAACTTAAATTCTTTGAACACATCTGGATGCCGCTCTTTTTTCTTCAAATCATTTCCTTCCTTGGTGGGAAAAACACAAAACCATTGTTTGCATATTGCCTTTTGTGAATCAGTGATCGTCCTTTGCTCCAGATAACGCCAATATAATTTTTTACGTGACATAAAAATATCATATTGCAATATGATTGCTATAACGGTAGAAACAAAACGCATGTTTCACCAACTGAGGCAGAAACACACCGTCAAGTACAAGCAGGCTACGTAGGTGGAGATACTAGCAGCTGATGATGTGCGACCCGAATGTAAACAAATTACCGCACCGAGCGCTGCCGGAACACTCAGACTGTTCGCTACATAAGGCAGGAAGAGCGAAAATTACTGATGTAGTTACATGGTGGGAAAGCGGGGATTTAAGCAGCTCGTTAAAAAGCTCAACCCAGGATGCAACATTAGAAATGGAAAATATTTTTCAGTTTTATTATGTGACAATATTGTGCAGGCTCCTGCACAGTTACAAGGTTAAGTTACTTTAGTTATTGTTATAAACTAAAGTGCTAAGCAGTTATTTTATACGTCAAATGTCTGGAGGAAAAACTGCCCAGGCTATTTTTGTGCATACAGTTGACTTATGCTGTGTCACTATCACACTATAATGCTGCTGATGCTAACACCTTGATTCAATAAATTCACATTTAAAAATAGGAAGTGTATCATCGGTGACAGTAGCTCACTGGAAACAAAGAATGGAAAATGCCCTTCACTTACACTTGTAAATGATGCTGCCTGCAAGCAGCAATAAAACAGTCAAATTAGTTATGTCATGTCTTCCCCGACTCTTTCTCCCTACTTTCCTGTCAACTCTTCACTGTTGCACTATCCAAAAAAGGCAAAAAAATAAAAAATTATTGCAAATTTTCTTGAAATATCGTGACATAATTTTGAAGCTCTATCACCCACCCTAACCATCAGTTCTGGTGACATCCCTTTCTGAGCCATGCTGCAAATTCTCACCAACATCACTTTGAACTATTAGGCTGAGCGACCACACAAATTCATGTAGGGCACCCCTTATAAACATCTGCTCTTAGTTTGTAAAATCTAGTTGCTCACCTCCATCCCAGATGCTGTGTGGAAACTTGATTATCACCAGATTTTTCTCCTCTTCTCTTGCATCACTACTCTTAAGTAACAGCTTCAACTCTTCCAGGAAGTTTACTCAATTATGTTAAGATTCTATTTCTACTGAAAATCAAAGGATTGAAATGCTTATTAGCAGGACAAGACACACAATATGAAACTTTCCAACTCTGCAATCTTCTGTGCAAGCTTAACAACTTTGAACTATGAAAGAACAACTTTCCTAGAGCAGCATTTGAAACCTCAGAACACATTTTCTTACCCACATGCCCATCACTAAGAAATACAAAAATATCTGACCACAAACTTCTTCTGACCAGAGTTTCACATGGACTCTCAAAGTCTGCACTCTCAGCTGGCTCCAAAGTTGAGCCACATTTTCAATCACTCTGACCACAATCACACTGTTCACTTTTGCAGATGACAACAATGCAGCAGCCCTCAGCTCTAAAAATATAATTGCTCTGCCTAATCACCAAAGTATCGCCTTTCTGTCAAATATCATGACAACTTCAAGCCAAGGCAAAAGGAAAAATGTTATTCTTGCAGAAATGAGAAAGCTCATCCTTTCATTATGGCACACTACTCAAAGGCACCCAAGGCCTTCATCAGTCCATTCCTGTTTATATAAGCCTCCTGCTTTCATTTTTTTAATGCATCCATGTCAGGTTTCCAACATTCTGTCCATTCATACCAGAACTATTTGGCACCAAACAGCTACCTGAAGAAGTTGAGTGCACACTCATTGACTTTTCTCCCTTCCTCTAGACACTTCCGGGGGTCCTTCTCCTCCCAGCGGCAGAGCATGAACTCTTTGTTGGGTTTGTCACACTGCGAGCCATAATGGTGGGCAGCAGCCTTCAGTACTGCAGAGGACACATTTATCTGCACAGAGAACAACATGTGGAAGAAAATAAGTATGGGAAAAGGAACATAACCAAAAGAGACACTAAGAAATAATTTAAATAACAGCTTTCAAAACTGCACAATGATTGTTATTAGTCACAGGATCCAGTCACATGGCTGTAGTAGCCAATAGAAATTGTAAATCAACCTTGCATTTATCAATTAAAAAAAACAAACTGTCCCCATAATTACACCATGATGTGAACTGACAGGAAAAAAACAAAACAATAGTGTTTACCTTGAATCTCTGATCACAAACATGGCAAATTTTGGCTGTAGGTGATTTTGTTATTCTCATTTTGTGATAGGAAAACAAATAAATACGCATTTATGAACTTTTTTAATCCTCTTTAAACAATTAGCAAGCACAAAAAATATTCTTCATGATCGCATATTATGAAACTTAATGATTTGGTTTATTTTAAAATAATGCAAATAATGTTTAAGGTGAAATCAAGGACACTCCCAAACAATGTAAGAGAGCAAATGTGATTTGAGAGATTTTTGTCATTTTAAGTCTACAAAAAGCAGGGGAAAAAAACATACACAGAGAGGTATTCCTGCTGCTGGGGTTATGTAAATAATGCTGACATAAAGATAAAAATGTGTAACTCACTTTTAAAAAGAATACTCGACAATGATATTTCTGAGGGTTACATGTGTGAATGATTTTGTTGTTGTTTTCATTGTGTCTTCTTTTTGGAGTGTAGGCGGGACATATATAAGCCTCTGAGCCTGTCTGTATAAAATATCATGGCTGAATATAAATAAATTAAATATGAGTCGTCAAGGTCGATATGTTGGTGCATACCACATTCTTCTCTGCATCATCTCTTTAAATTGGGTGCGGGGGTGTTGCCAGGAGGTTCATGAAGGGGTTTTTTAACTATGTAAATGAACACTTATTTATTCAAATTAGGCTCACAAATTCTAATAAATATTTAAAATTAAATATTAAAATAATTTGTTTTTAATAGCATTTCTTTAAAAGAAAAAAGATCATTTGTGAGGTCTTTCGATAACTTCCTTGACTATTAAACAGTGAGAAAGTGAACCTGAGTTTAAGAAGCATGTGGAGCACCTGATCTGATCTAGTGCATTTCGTTGTAATTCTATAAATATGTTAACATTTCACGACCAAATACACCCATATTAGTGACGGGCAGACACTGGCTTCTGCCGACAGCTATCACCTGACCTCCAAGGACAAGTTCAATGTGTAAAACAACACGACTAAAACACACAGGAAGCATGAGCTGACAGGGATAACCTGAAGTGCAAACGTACATCATAAACAATGCACATCTGCGAAATTTATGATTCAATAAGTTATATATTGTTGTCAAAGTAATTATCATAAAGATGACAAACTATTTGCCACTTTCCCGTGCCTTTACAAATACTGACTCACATATGTATAGTTTTCATCTAGATAATGTCACTATCTCGGCAGGTAAAGCTCCTGGCCAAAGTTTACAGCTTCTCTTGTGAACCGTGGAGCAGCTAGCCCTTCAGCTAGCCTCTTAGCTGGCTTGTCCCGTCTTCCTTAACCACGATAAACAATACTCGCTGCTCACCTCGTCCACCTTCAGCTCCTGCAGGGTGGGAACTTCCAGCTTTGTAGGCATGGCTGTGTATCTATGCAGTAAAAGAAACCAAGAAGATCAAATAGCGCCGGTGAAAAGAAAAAACATTCAAGGTCCTCGCCTGGCTCCGGTGCGAGCGACGAGGCCGTAAAGAAGGTCAGCTGGCGGGTGCGCTCTGATGACGCAACTCAAAGAGCGACCCGGAGCCGCATGCGCACAGTAAAACAAAAAAAACAAAAACTTTTTTCCAAGTGTAAAAGAATAATTCATATTGTGTTAACGCTTTCTCTTTTATCATATTTAATTTAAAAAAAACTACCAAACTGTAACAAAAGTTTTTTCAGGCTGAATAGAAACCACTACCATAAGGCTGAGTGTACCGTTACCATGGCATTATTGCCATGGTAACGGTACACTCAGGCTTTGCGCTGTCTTTTTCAGTACTGTTTAGATCGAGTTTGTACGCTTTTTTTCTTCCCGTTGAAAACAGGACAGTGTGTTAATGGAGTACACTGGAAGCAGTTATACGGGAGCTACAAAAAATGGAAGGTATAAAATAATATATAAAATTCTATAAAAATTCTATAAAATTATACATATATATATAATTTTATAGGCGATAGG
>JAVDPK010000124.1:21091-36076 GCA_034780415.1 Cichlasoma orientale | reverse complement strand
TATTATAGTAAGTGTTGCAGTGTTGGCACTGCCCCTTCACAGTCTGGGGGCTGCATGTTTGCATATTCTCGCCATGTCTACGATGGTACTCCGGCTTCCTCCCTCAGTCCAAAGTCATGTCGTAGGTGTGAATGTGAGCGTGAATGGTTGTCTGTTTTCCTCTGTTTCAGGATGGAAGGTGAAGGAGAGTATACCTTCCCTACAAATACAAGATATGTGGGAGAGATGAAAGATGGGATGTTCCACGGCAAAGGAGTGCTGCACTTTCCCAATGGAAGTAAATATGAGGGTACCTGGGAAAACGGCAGAGTCAAACAGGTGAAGAGTTTTTGTGTGTGTGTGTGTGTGTGTGTGTGTGTGTGTGTGTGTGTGTGTGGTGTGTGTGTGTGTGTCCCTTCATGTTTGCAGCCACATGCCTGACTATGTTTCACATTGGTTATAGCTGATATTACAGCAACCATTCATTATTGTAGCAATTAGGTCTGTCATTTTTTGTTTATGTTTTTTATTGGGGTTTTTCCTTTTTTTGGGGGGGGGGGGGTCCTGTAGGATTTGTAGTCTCTTCTTCTCTGATGCAAGCTGTCATGGACTTTGCCACGATAGCAATCACTCCAATTATTATCATCAGTGCAGTTGCGGTTCATTTGAAATGATAGCAGCTCTTATCCATGACAAACCCTGGCCCAGAGAACCCAGCACCTGCTTTAAGTGCCAGCCAAAAACCTCCAACTTAACCTCAGTTCAGAACAAATCTAAGCAATTCAATAAACCCAGAAAGTCTATGCAAAGTCATATCTGATATAGCGATACCATTGTTTCCTCCAATTTTGGGCTTATCTAGGTGGAACATGCATAGTTTTTAGCCCTTGTGATACTGGGTAAACTTTTTTGTTATGAACCAGAGGGCTGGCAAATGCTAGCTGAGTTGAGATTGCTTGGAGCAGTGGAGAACAAGCAGGCCAGGAGGTTTCAAGGAGCTAAGGCATGAGGTTGGAGTCCAGAGAGGTTATATGTCAGGAATGTGGCTGGCTGACATACAGAAGGGCTCTAGAGCACAGGGAGCATCAAAGGAGCAAAAATGAATGTGAGCAAGCCTGATATGCAGTATTTCCATTCAGTCAGCTGTAACACTCTAGCAGAAAGTGGTTGTACTATATGAGCTGGTCTTTAAATAATGAAGGTTGACAAGGACCAGGTGTGACAACCAGGGATCCAGCAGAAACCAGCAAGCAGCCACGCCCCTGGGAGGAGCCCATAACCCATCCATTCACACCCACACCAGGGAGGAAGGAAAGGAAAAAAACTCAAGCTTTTACTAAAATTGCTTCTGCAACTTGAGGAAGGAAAATTATGAACCTTGTGCAGGTTGATCTATATTTATTACTGCAGATATTGTGACACATATACATAGTTAATAGCATTAAAGCTGCCAATCCTGGATCCTGGTGAATACCGCCTCACTGACATGTCCTAATGGGGTACTTCAGTTGAGCAGATGTATTGGTTACACACCTGGTGCTGGTTATACTTTGAATATGGCTCAGATAGACCAAATGTTGGGGTCTTAGGGTTTTTGTTGGTTTGGGGGTTTTGAATTCCATGTAAATGTACTTGAGTTTGGGCTTCTGTAGAGGGTGTATTGTTTTTCCAAGTGTTTTGAGGTTTGATCTCTGTGTTTGTTGAATTTCTGGGTTCCTGTTTTGATTTCTTTATTCTAGTAGATTGCAAGCTTTATTTTTGGTGACATTCCTTATTTACCTTATGGTAATCGTAGCGCTGAATCACAGTTTTCCACCCTGTGTTTCATTTTATGTCTTTGTTTCTTTTAGTAGGAGCTTAAGTTCCCTCAGTGTCTCCCCATCTGTCTCGTCTTTCTGTGCTCATTGGTTTGCCCTCTGGCGTTCCCTTGTCTGTTTTCACGTTTAATGCTACTTCCTGTTTTACTTTGAAGGTAAATTTTCTTTCGTCTCCTCTGTTATTTTTAGTTCCTGTCCACGAGTCTTCTCACTTGTGGTAATTGTGTTCAGCTGTGCCACCAATCTACAGAAGCTTGTTTTTGTCACTGAAAAAAATATTTTTTTGCTATCCATAACTCAAAAATTTGAGTTACTTTCTTGAATTTTTGAGATAGCAAATAGCAAAAATAAATAAATAAATAAATAAATAAATAAATAAATAAATAAAAAAGTCAGTGATGGAAACAAGCTTTCATACCCATCTCTAAACATTTTAAATAAAAATGTAAAAAGTAATGACATGTGAGAAACACCCTTCAACCATGTTATGAGTGTTGATGTTGCATAATTTGTCCACTTTGCAACTTGGCACTGCAACTTCCCTGTTGACAACACTGTTTGGAACCACTCAGCTAATTTGAGCAGAGTTCTATGGAAGTTTGTTTCCACTATTGAAAAAAAACAAAAATTATCCATTCATTAGTCAAAATTTTGATTTACTAACTCAAACTTCTGAGAAAATAACTAAAAACTGAGAAAATCACTTGAGATTTCTAGTTATTAAGTCAACATTTTGAAATAATAACCCAAAATTTTGATTTATGGATGCCAGACCAATATTTGTTAAAGTGGCCCCAAAATGTTCCAGAATTCACACACCACGAAAAAGTTTTTACATAAGATTAAACTGAATCAAGCATACTGTACACTATGATGTATTGTTAGCCAAATGTACAAATTCTGCAGTTTCATCTGAGTCTCCTCTTAAAAAAATCATTGTTATAAAATCAGAATGCCATTGCTAGTTAATTGCAAAGTGAATTCCTGACACAGATATTAAATAATTAAGCTGTTTTTATATAGCACTAGTTCACACAATCCTCTCAAGGTGCTTTATTTTGTAAGGTTAAGACAATAGTGAGGGAACCCCAGCAATCAGACGGTCCCCTGTGAGCAAGTATTTGGGGATGGTGAGGAGGAAAAACTCCCTGTTTAACACTAAGAGACCTCCAGCAAAACCATGCAGCCATCTGCCGTGACCGGTTGGGGGAATGAGGTGAGAAAAAGGCAGAAAAGAGGAGCATGGAGAGCAACAAAAAGCAAACAACAAGCAGGACATTTGTTGCATCATTCCTTGAGGATACGCAAAGTTCACCCAAAATACCAAAAGACATATTTTTCCACTTTCCCCTTGAGATATGTATCTGTGCAGATAGTTTTGGCTTTATCTGCAGACTTTTTGAGATATTCATCTCTGAGAGTTCTGCCACAATCTAAAAACAATGGAGGGAAATTTAAATTCTTTTGGGTTCTTAAAAAACTCAAAACTGACATTTGAAAACCACAGCTTCAACTTATCTTTCCAGAAACCATGCCTGGGGTATTCAGAATAAGCCAGGCCCAGTCCTTACATACAACAGTGTTTGCTGAAATACTTCATATGATAACTGTCAACGGTGAGATCTGTGCATTATCTCGAGCTTTACAGTGCTTTGAGGAGCACACATTAAGTGCCTTTCACTAACAGTGCACTGGGATTTTAGAGGATACAGATATTACAACCTTCTACTTGTTGTGTTTTTATTGAACGGTCTTCATTATGTGGATAATTCACTGGTCTGTGTTTGTGCTTCCACATCAGGGGACATTTACCTTTGCGGACGGTCTGCAGTACCAGGAGAAGGACTGGGACTACTGCAATGGTTATGACAGGCGATTCTACTCTGAGAGGTGCAATGGACTCAAACCTGCAGGTTGGATTTTACTTTCTAGACCACTCCTAAACAAACACACAAAGAATGATGAGCACAGAGTCTACAAGCCAAGTCTCTGTATTGTTTGGCTGAAAGCTTCCTCTCACTGCCAGATCATTTGTAAACTGTGAGTTTTATCTGAACAGCTGTTTCTATTTCAGTCCCTACCTAGCAAAGCTATGCAGGCAGTTCTGTCATAGTGCTTCATGAGCCGACATCTGGCAAATAGCCATTAAATTGGGCATTGATTTGACCATTATTTACCTCTAAGTCGCTTCTCCAGCTAATGATGGTTTACAGTGATAATAATTACAAAGAGTAAAACCAACCATCCGTCCTTACAGGAAAATCTCAGATAACAGATTTGCATCCTCCACGAGCCGTTCCTGACGGATGTTACGACTGTGGAGATGGTTTCTATAACCCCAGTACCAGAGTGGTCACGGACTACACCGGCAGGTTTCTGAGGAATGCAGGTGAGAAAGAAAAGATCCTGCTTTTGAGCACCACTGTGTGCGCATTCGTATGAATTCTTTGTTACTTACGTGTGGGTACTTTGTAGGTTGTACTCATAATCCACACACGAAGCAGAATTAACCGCATATTCGCATCAAAATCGTCCCCTCTCAGTGCTTACACCGCTGTAGTTTGTGCACATTTTTCCACTTGTTTTGATGCCAAACTGGCTCCATCCGAGTATTGAGCAATATCCAGGCATCGTAGCCTGTTGTGCCAAGGTAAATTAGAAAGATTAAAGTCAAGAGCAAACACAAAATTTCCATTTCAAATTACATACACAACGTCTTATGTCCAGCGAAGCACCTGTCAGTGATGGATTGCTTTATGTTAAAATATATTTATTCAGTAACCTAATAAAGTATTTCCATTTGTTTCGGTAATTGACCACAACTAGAAACAACATTAATTCCAGTAATCATGTTATTAATTTAACCTCAGCTTCAAATTTGCAACACACGTATGCTTCAGTGTGTACGGCAAACATATATTTTGCACCTGCGTTTGAGCTTATGCTGTTGGAGGGCTTAAGCCAATGCTCCATTTGTATTATAGAAGAAAGGAAGTATTTACACAGAAGATGGTTCTGTGTAAGTTTGTGACTACTGTTTTTTGACTGAGAACAGCCCTCACTGAATTCAAACAGGAAGGAATCTAATAAAACGCAAGGCTAAGAGAGTAACTGAATGATTGCTTTGGCATGGTGTGCACAGGTGAGGAGTCTTTAGTGACTCCTACTGTAACATCATTTTAAGCGGGTGCTGATGCAATGAGCTGTGCGTGAATATTCCCTGATGAACTCTGGACTGCAGCGGTGGAGCAGGGGGTGAAGAGTGATGCTGAAGATCTGGATGGATGTGGTGAACTTAGTTGGAAGGGGCCCGTGAACTGATGTAAAGCGTGAGGTTGGGAAGAGGGCTGCACTAAAATGTGCTGAAATGACAGCTGACTGGAGCGGACAGTGAAACAAGACGACACCAGTGAGATGACTGGAGACAAAGATTGTGGCGATATGTGATCACTCGAACCAGTCGTTCCCAAACCACTGGGGAGCCACTCCAGGTGGGGTGCGGACAATCGTGTAAAAATGAAGTGAAACTGACTGAACTTCATAAACAAGACTTTTCTGATACTAGTGCACAAGCTTCATGTCAAATTTGTTTTGGATCCTTTTCTGTTGCTAATGATTGATAAAAATTGTGGGGTGCAGGGTGGGGTGAATTTCTTCGGCTTTTGAAGTGGGCCACGCTAGAAGAAGTTTGAGAAGCGCTGATGTAAACGGAGGGAGAAACGCCCTCAGTATACTCGTGCGAGACATGGTGAGAGAGAGAATGTAAACTGTTTAAGCATTAGTCTTTCTGATTGAACTTTTGCAAGCTTCATTAAGCTTTATTGAAGCTACTTTCAAACATAGTAAACCTTCGGTTCCTCTTTCAAAGCCCAGACAGTTTTATGCATTCTCTTCTGCGCGTCTGCCTGTATGTCTGTCAGCGAGATTACGCAAATATTTCAGGCCATTGAGACGTGGTGGAGAGGTGGATCTCATCAAAGGAAGAACTCATGAATGACTTTCTTTAAAACTGTGAGTTACTGTATGGCATCGGTGGAGGATTTGCTTTCCTAGAGCTCTTCCAGGACCCTTTTTCTTTCATCATTTTTAATAACTCTCAAAGTATACAGTGTGGCCATATGGGAAGGTTTTGATAAGAGTCAACCCATGGAGTGACATTAATGGATTATCCTTGGATTATCTGATGGCAGATCACTGTTGCATTTCATCTGATAAGCATGCCTCTATAGGCTGCAGCAGTAATTTCTTTTTTTTTTTTCTTTTGTTATTTGTCAAAAGTAGAAAATTGAAGACACATTTTTCCACTGAATGAGTGCCCAGTTTGGAAGTCTTGATTTGAAGTCAATGCAGTCTGTCAGGTATCCCAAATTCTGACATCCTCTGTTTGTCATGTCTCCCAGCCATAAATTTTCATCACTAGAAAATGTAAGACGTATAGTCGGCGTCATGTCTGCAGGGCTGACCATGTGAAGCTGTCTTTAGGTGGCTTCAGGTCCACGACTCTAATGCAGATAAATATCTCAGCTCCCAAATAGATAACTGTGCACCTTTATTCAGGAATTTGTGACCCCAAAAGGATGAAGCCTGCTAACGTTTTCAGAGCTGCTATCACGCCTGTAGACTTTGCAGTCTATTCTCTGAACACGTGCTGTGCAGCGTCTTGGCAAGCTCTTGCAGAACTCTTGTAACACTGGTTTTAATTGCCGAAAGCCTTCAAGTCAGACTTTTCTGGTATTTTTTCATTGTTAAATAAGACAAAGTCCAGCTTCAATGTCTGGCTTCTTATCTAACCATTTGCAAATCTGCTTCATTTTGTATCTGAATCCGATTGACTGTTTTCCACCTTAAACAATGCATGCAAGTATTAAGAAATGATTTCCGGCACAAGTTAAGATATGACTCACAAACTCCCTGAGGTATTAATGTATTTTGGGGCAGGATATTTGTATTTAGATGAGCTACTTGCAACATAATACAGATTAGTTCCACCGGCACACAGACCTCATTTACATATGTGTAGAGACAGAAAGAAACAGACCCACATCCTCACCAGATGTCATCAGCGTGTGTAAGAAGACAAAAATTTGGTTTGCAATTTTTTTTTTTTCCTTAATGCGAGTTGTTCATCATCATTATAGTTCTGGTATTGATCTGCAGAGTGATGAAGAAAAGGAGATATGGGGGGAAAGAGCAGGAGAGGATGAGAAGGACTTTTTTTTTTTTGGTTTTTGGAAGTTGAGATGAAAAAGAAGAGGAACCGAATACTTTCCAGCAATACTCAGACTCACTGTTTTGATTTAGATAAATATGAAGTCAAACAGGAACTGTTTAATGGATTTGTGCCTTTTTTTTTGTTGTTGCAGTGTTCATGTGCATGTGTGCAGAGTGATGTGTTGTGTATGCGGCGAATGCTGTTACATACACTCTTTATGCCTATGTGTACTCTCCCTTTTGTCTTGGTATACAATTCTTGAGAAGAATGTCCCCGTATCCTGTATGGATTTATTTTCCAGCCCTGGGAGGTGAAGGCATATTTGTCAGAGTGGGTGTGAAGACTGAATTTATTGCCTCGTGGTTTCCGCCCAGGATGAGGACTGCAGGGATGATGGGGCACAGGGAAGGCCCACCCTCCCAGTGGAGACGTTTGCAATGCAGCAAGAAAAAGGAAGGAGAGCCCCATGTAGCTGTTGGGAAAACTGAGCCAGTGGAGACAAACACTCGTGCTTTTTTTTTTGTTTTGGTTTTTTTGTTTGTTTGTTTTTAAAGCTGCAAAAAGAATTATTTTAACCCCCTAGAACTGCATGTTGTTGCTAGGAAATATCAGGCTAAACTATACTAACCGGCCAAATCGGACCTTCTGCAAAGAAGCTGTTGCAAACTTGGACAAACAGCCCTTCTTGGAACAGCGCCAAGCAGCAAAACAATAGGATCTGTTGATAATTTTCCCCAAGAGGATTCAGATTATTTTTGGAGTCGAAGCGATTTCTTGTCATCAGCGCCTGTATGTATGGAGGGATTTGTCAAAAACACTAGCGGACCATGTAGAATGATAGCGATAATGGAACGTAGTGGAAGTGGACAATAAATACTTACAGAGGATTCAAGAGTGAGTTATATGGTGTGTATTAAGATGGACGTAGACAAAATGATGCCATCCAGTAGACAGCAAAGCTCATTTTTGAAGCCTCGAAATGAGCGTGTTTTGAAACTGGAAGCAAGGAAACCGAAGGACGCTGCAACTCGTCAAGCAGCCCCCACTCTAAAACACCTTCTTTCGACTCTGATGGCGATCATAATTTACACACTGCTGTATCAAAGGAGAAACTGGCGACTGAGACTGCAAACCTGTCTGAAAAGTGTTTACTGAGGTCATTTCTAATGGCCCCTGCTGGCCATTAGAAAGAATGCAAGCTTAATACACTTCCACCTTTTATATACAGTCTGTTTATGGCATTCAAATACACCGGCTGTCCACACTCATTCTCAACTTTAGTGATCTTTTACCTTATAAGCCTACTCAGGACTTCTGTATCTCATGGAAGAGGAGGCTGGCCATTAATAGAATGACTGGGAGTTTGTTCCACATATTCAAGTTTACTCGAGCCAAACCCTAAACCACTCTTCAAACGTGAGTCACACTGGATAAACGCCAGTGCCAAATACTTTCAATGCAAACAGTGAGAAAAGTAATGGATGACCCCCTCTTTCTGAAACGATGTGGTCTGCTCAGTTAATTCCACAAAACACATTACAAATATCCACTTTACTCATTGACCAGAATGACTCTGCAAGCCGAGGGAATGATCTTTTTAACCAATAGACGATAAGTGCCCTCCTCCACGGACGCATGAAGCCAGTGTGTTGTTTTTGGCTGCTGTTTACTGTTGTGTTAAAGAGCAGACTGTCATGAAAAGCAAATTCACCCTAAATTGTCCATTAAATTTGCTTTATTATGAAACTCAAGCAAAGAATTTTCATTTATTTAGTATCTAAAGTTAGTGATTTCATACCCGCAGTAAAAAATTATCACTCGTTAAAATTTGTTTGACAGGTTGAGTTTTACATCATCATCATCCAAACTGACATTTCAGTGACTGGCACAGCCCCCTGCAGTCATTGTTTTTGGTGTGAAGACACCGAAGGAAGGGAGCTTGGAAAAGGGTCTCGAGCGGGAGCCAGACAGGTCACTCGGATGCAAACGTGCCTCCTGATATACACAGAGGACAGGAAAAAAAGGAAGTGTGCACTGTGGAGTTATTGAAAGTGGCTCAACATACTGTTCACTTATCAGAGATTTTGTTTCTGGTTTATACTTCTTCTGAATTCCCACAGCTATATATCATTAGGTTACTCACCTGTTGCTCACCTGGAGGATAAGAAAGTTTGATAAATGTGCCTGGTATGAACACAAATAATTAAGACTGTTCTGGTTTGGGGGGGGGGGGTACGTTTCTTTTTTAACTTTCCATTTTTATTATGATGAGATCGTTACAACAACTGTGCGTTTCCACCTCACTGTGTCACAAACAAGCCCAGCTTAATTAAAACCAACAGACTGCAACACAGGGAAATGATTACTGTTAAATGTTAAATCCAAATCACACAATCAACAGACTAAATATTTTTAAATACAAACAGCTCGCGAGGCTATTTTTAATCTGCTTTCCAGCAGACTTCCAGGGACATACATTAGTACTTTAATTAGTCATTGCTGATGAAGATTGCTGCTAAAGTTTGAAGGTACTGAGACATTTGCATTGCTCCGTGAAACTGTAATTTTAAAAGAATGAGGGACGCATAGGTCACATCTGCGCGTGAAATCTCCACCAGCGACTGCCCGAATACGTTCTGTTATTACTGCAAACAAACATGCACACACAATCAGTTGTGAATACTGCATTCTGTCTTGGCAACAGGCAGCTTCAGAAGGGGCCATGTGTTGCCATATTATTTGTAGCGCTTTCCTGTTTCTGGAATAACCGCTTCCAGTTGAGACGCTGCACAGAAAGCGCTGCACACCGAACACATTCCACTGCCAAGGAAAACACCTCTGTGGTGACCAAAGCACGGCCCCTCCCTTTGTCCCCCTTCCAGCCGAGGTGTTTCACAGACAGATAAAAATCAGCCTGGCCGCTGAGGAGTGCAACATATCCTCGCGCTGCTTTTCCTATAAAACAGGATTCATGTGTTAATCCCCTGAGCTGTGGCAGATGGATTAATGCATTTAAAGCTAGAAACTGTAAAACCATCACTCGTTTCTGTTGTATATGTCATCAAGACTCAAAACCACATTAAAATTGGAGACAGATGACTTATTCGTGTATGTTTGAATGTTTGTTTAAGCGTTCGTTTAGTTTGATTTCACTGCAGAGCCTCTGCTTAGAAACCACAAAATGTGCTCGTATTGGAGTCCGCTGATCACGTCTCCTCAGGTCAGGTCTCCTCTCAGTGAGTCACTGAGTTCCTGTCAATATTACCGATATCCTGTTTTTATTTCGTTATCAAATTCAGCAGAATCTCCTTCATCTCTTATGCGATCACCGTGGTACAGAAAAACAGATTTTTGCTTTCGCAGTCAAGCCAGCGTGTATGTGTTTGTTTGCGTATATATTTATATATGTACATGTATGCATGTGTGTTAAATCACTGCCATACTGCCATTAGGCTGGAAGGAAACACTTTTCTCACTGAGTGTATTTTGAGGATTAAGATAAACAGACTTTAACAAGGTGCCATTATCGCTTCCACACACTCCCTCCGTCTCTCTCGTACAAAGGTTGTCCGTGCAGATTATTAGTCGACTAAAATACTGTTTAATAAAATGTTTGCATTCTGTACTTTATGTTGTTTTTCATGCTTGTATAATTACTTTTTTTCCTCTCCCAGATTTAACTGCAGTATACCAGTCCTATCTGATAATTAGTGACTGGCGAAACTACTAAATTTAAAAATCACAAAAATGTGCTGTCCTCAGACATAAATACACCAGCCACCTGTGCCCTCAGATAACTTAATTTGCCAATTACATGTGACTTAAATCCAGAGATAAACGCTGCTAAACAATCTGAAGAGAGCAGAATTGCAGCAAATATGAAAATGCCCCCAATCTAATTATCATTAAGGAAGGTTTTGGGGTTGGTGGTTAATTGAGGTCAGTCTCGTGGCCGCTCAGTTACGTGTGGGCTGCGGTAATTACTTTTCCCGCTAACAAAATGTGTCACAAAGATCCGCCGCGGCAGCTGTCCGCGCGTCCGATGCGTTCAATTGACCTCCCGATCAGAGCAGGTAGAAAGGAGAGGCAGAGAATGAGGGGAGAGGCAGTTTCGCACTTGAAGAGGCTGTTAGTGTTGACCCTCGGCTGGCAATTACACACAATCAGTGGGAGAGCTGCAGACCTGCTCCTGTGTACAATGGAGCCCCGCGCAACGTGGAACCTGGGGGTGAGGCCCGCGAGCCGCTCAAGTGCGTGCAGCTGCGCGCGCTCCAGAGAAAAGCCGACTTCCCCTGCAATTAGCTACTCGTTTCAGTTTTTAACAACGAAAAACTGGTTTATTATCAGCTCCTCTGGCAGTCGTTTCGGTTAAAAAAAAATAAAAATAAGGATTGGAGTCCATTTTTTGGTGGGGAGGGTTATTATTTATCGGTGTCTGAAGTGGCTCTGAGAAGTTATTTTCTACTAATTGTCGGGCTTATCTTGCTTTGACAGATTTACCCGAGTCTTAAATGGCACTTGACTGGTGCAGTTTCACGCACAAAACGACCTGCGGCGCGATAATGCTGCCGTTAGACGTTTGATTTAGACGTTTTAAGTGAGTTCAACAAAAAAAATTCGTGTTTCTTGCTGTGCGCTTTTTGCGCGGAAATCTGCGGATTGCATTTCATATTTTTTTGTATTCTTATTAGAGCATAAGTCAATAGAATGGTTGAATGGTTCACTTTTATCTGAACAAAAAATAAATAAATAAAAAGAAATCCTAATAATTTCCATTTGGATCTTTCCAACAGATGACCAGGAACATGGCTGGATTGTGCGGACTTGTCGGAAGGCTTCGGATGAGGCTGGTGGCACTGATCCGGGAAAATCTGTTGCAACCACATCTGATGAGAGCAGCAACATTAACTTTTAGCATTTTAGCATGTATTTAAAAAAATGTATTAAATCCAGTTATCTATAAGATTTTATTATATTGACATCATCCACTCGTGCTGTATTTATAAACGCGGCTCATGACTACCACACCAAAGAGACTCACCTGTATAACTCTTCTGCTTAGGCCTGTCATCTCAGCTAGTTTCTGTAGCGTCTGGGCATCTGGATTGTTGTCCTGAGCAAACTGTGCCTGCATGATCTGCACAATGAGGCAACATATTTAGGTACCATGTCAGGGTTTGGAGTGGTAAACTGATGTCGTGAAGTTTTGTGCTGGGCTGAGGTCGTAGCTGAGAGTGTTTTTCACCTGTAGCTGTTCTGCAGTGAAAGATGTCCTTATTGCCTGTCAGGCCTGGAATAAATAATTAAATAAAAACAATTCAATAAGTACACAAACATTAACAAGAATAGCCTATAGGACCTCATAGAGCTGTTCTTGTAAAAGTAAATATGTTTGGTACATCTGTGCATTCGGGTGATCATGCCGATTGCAAAAATTGCCAAACATGACAGGTTAAAAAAAAGAAAGATGTCCGTGCTCTTTTGGCTGGTTTGGGTTGATTGTCTTGTTCTGTTGGAACTGCTCCCTCTAATGTGATGCCATTGCCTAAAAAACACACGTGCAAGTCAGATACATTCAGTGATAAATAAAGTGACTACAGATGTCAGGAGACACAAGTAAACTACAGGACTCCTGTTTTGTGGTTAGGGAGTTAGGGGTAGTCCATGTCATTTGTTTGTGTTATTTTGGGTAGGGTTTAGTTCGTTTCTTCTTCTGGGTCAGCTGTTCTGTTTGTTGTTTTGGCCTCGGCTCACCCCGGAGCCTATGCTTGTGCACATCCAATAAACTGAAACCTCGCTATAACCGACCCGCTTGTGGCGTGTGGTGTTTTTGGGGGCTGAGGCAAGGGGGCCGACTGTCATCCTTTAGTGTTGCGCCCTAGCCCCTAGACTGGGGCGTAACACCTGCACACTGTTTTATACCTTCCTCTTGCTTTAGAACACACGCGCGCACACACACACACACACACACACACACACAGTCAAAAAAGTGAATAAAAAATTCTGAGTGAAAACATAAGATAAGTTTTCTTAGTCCAGCTTGCATTGTAATAAAATTGTATACAAATTTAATTTGTAACAGATTAAATTTTTAAGGTTTACGTAACTTTTTTAAAATATAGTTATTAGGTCTGATTCACTGGAAAATACATAACAAATGGAAATTATATTTGGCTTCTGTTTTCAGTTTTTAGGTGCATCAAAAAAATAGAGTAGAGTATGGCAACATGTAGCAGCAGCAGTGTGTATGGGTAATGAAGAACTGGCTGTGTACAGGGATGTTCCCCCAAAACAGTCAGTTATTAATATTGATAGATTATCTGTGCTCAAATTATTTAAAGGGGTGAAAGAGCGGAAAAGTCCAGGCCCAGATAAAATAAATGGGTGTCTCCTTAAAATGAAATCTTTTGTGCCACTGAGACAAAATTAGACCCCCTCCAATTTGCCTATAGGACAGGTAGTGGTGTGGAGGATGCTGTGTGCACTTTGCTCCACAAGGTGCTGGAGCATCTGGATGGTGCACATAATTTCTCCCGTTTGCGTTTTATAGATTTTTCATCTGCTTTTAACTGCATTCAGCCCCATATCTTAGCGAGACGTCTGATTAGTACATATAATCATGATTCTGGTCTGGTTTCTTGGCTCATGGATTTTTTTAACAGATACACCACAGAAAGTGCGAGTCAACAGCATTTTATCAGATTTGCTTTTATCCTCCACTGGTTCCCCTCAGGGATGTGTCCTCTCTCCACTTTTATTTGATACTCTCTGCCACAATGTAGAACGAACTGATTTAAATTCTCTTTTATTCCCATCACTATTAATTTTTTAAATTCTTTTAGATGATTGTGTCCCTGGTTGTATGTGTTGTATGGTTGACTGTTTTATAGATTTATTTATTTTTGCTGTTGGCTGCAAAACAAATTGCCCCTCGGAGATAATAAAGTACTTTGAGTTGAGTAGAATAGAATAGAATAGACATTAGGCATTTCTTTCTGTGTTGGATGTTTAAGTTTTTCTTGCACTTAAACTCTGTTTGCTTATAGGGACCGACTAAATCCGGATAGCTACACACTCAAACTGGCATTTCCGCTCATTTCCGTTTACATCGCGTGTCACTTTTAGGGCATGAATGCTGAAGAAATGATCATGTAGTTGCAAAAAACAAAGGCATTCCCAGCTAATCTGACACGGTGCACTTGAAATTGATAAAGTAGTAAAAATAAACTCATTTTAATTTGCATTTTCAAGGATTCAAGGATTCAAGGATTCTTTATTGTCATTCACACTGCATTTGCATACAGTGGAATGAAATTCTGTTCTCCGGTCCCAGTGTTGTCCATGTACAATTATGACATTCTAGAATTAAAAAAATAATAATAAAATAAAATAAGTAACAATAATATAAAGAAATATATACATATATATATTTATATAAATATATACATATACACACACACACACGTACATGTATGCACATCTCCATATCTACACCCACCCACACTATATATGCACATACACATATACATACCGTATTTTCCGGACTATAAGTCGCATTTTTTTTCATAGTTTGGCCGAGGGTGCGACTTATAATCAGGAGCGACTTATATGTGAAATTATTAACACATTACATAAATTATACTTTTTCAACTCCATACTTGCAATCATCCCTGGAGGCTTAACCAAAATACTCCAGCCACTTGCCATCTCCGTGAACCGGAGCTTTAAGGCAGTCTTGTGTAACCTGTGGATGATGGATGGAGCGCACAGCTTCACGGCAACTGGGAGAATGCGCCACGCAACTTTCCTGGAAGTCATTGGATGGATCGACAAAGCGTGGGCTTCAGTGACAACCGAAATGATCCTGTCGGGACTCAGAAAGGCCGGAATAATTGGAACTGTCTACCTCCGGAGTTGGCGGAGTTGTTTAGAAGTGACACCGAGGATGAAGAGTGAGAGTTCACTGAGTGAGATTGA
>JAVDPK010000124.1:5711-20991 GCA_034780415.1 Cichlasoma orientale | reverse complement strand
CACACACACACACACACACACACACACACACACACACACACACACACACACACACACACACACACACACACAGCGTTAAGCACAAATTGGCACGCGTGTCTATGCAATTAATACACCAGCTCCAGGCTACTGAACAGAAATTTACCATATTGATGCTGCTGTGAACCCTATTTAACCCCATACTAACACTCACACAGAGACACACACCTGCACACTGTTTTATACCTTCCTCTTGCTTTAGAACACACACACAGACACACACACACACACACACACACACACACACACAGAGTCCAAAAAGCGAATAAAAAAAATCTGAGTGAAAACACAAGACAAGCTTTCTTAGTCCAGCTTGCATTGTAATAAAATTGTATACAAATTTAATTTGTAACAGATTTAATTTTTAAGGTTTTCGTAACATTTTTTTTAATATAGTTGTTATTAGGTCTGATTCACTGAAAAATACATAACAAATGGAAATTATATTTGGCTTTAATATGTAAGACAAATCCTTCTGTTTTCAGTTTTTAGTTGCATCACAAAATAGAATAGAATAGAATAGAATAGAATAGAATAGACATTAGGCATTTCCTTCTGTGTTAGATAAGTTTTTCTTGCACTTAAACACTGTTTGCTTATAGGGACCGACTAAATCCGGCTAGCTACACACTCAAACTGGCATTTCCATTTACATCACGTGTCCTTGTTAGGGTGACAAAACGGTTATCCGCACGCGTTGTGTTAATTTTGTGTTGTTCAGGACCGCGGTGTATGCGGGCCCCGTTTGCCTCATGAGAACTCCAACTTTTAGGGCATGAATGCTGAAGAAATGATCATGCAGTTGCAAAACACAAAGACATGCCCAGCTAATCTGACACGGTGCACTGGAAATTCATAAAGTGAAAATAAACTCATTTTAATTTGCATTATAAAATCTGATATGATCAAAGTGGTAGAAGGGAAGCTGCAGAACTGGTCAAAATAACTCTCCTTTAAATAACGTAAAACCTCACACAGCCTACAGCATTTTAAACATTTTAGAGAAATTTTCCCAGACTACAGCGCTCTAGTTTTTTTTTTCTCGTTTCTTTATTTTTTTTCCCCCTTTTTTAGGCCTAGCTGCTGAAAAGGTTGTGCTTTTGATAGCCATAACAGAGCTGCGAATCTTTCAGCTCTTAACTGTAGGCAAAGGCTTTTATTTTGTTACACACTTTCAGTTTTTGAAAAGGCCTTTCAAGAATACATGAGGCAACCCACATCCATGCTAACATTTCAAAGGTTAAGCGTGCGTTGTGCGTGCATTTGTGCGTGAGTGCACGCGCGTGTGTGAGTGCGTAACAGAGAGAGGGAGAGAGAGCTGTGTTTGCAGAGAGGCGGACGTTGTATTTTGAAAACACGGCCATAAACTTACCCTACCTGAAATAATCCATTTTACAGAAGATCTCTTTGTTTTTGATGTAGCAGCTGCTGTGCTGACGTAGTGACGTCCTGCACACCGAGCACTCCAGACAGCGCACGTGCCAAATCAAGTTGTTCACCTGCGAAGAGACACCAACCGTGTCAAACACACACAAACTGATGATATAAGGCTGCATTAAGGACTTAGTGTGTCTGCTGTGGTGAATAATGACTC
Organism: Cichlasoma orientale; assembly: GCA_034780415.1. Lineage (NCBI taxonomy): Eukaryota > Metazoa > Chordata > Actinopteri > Cichliformes > Cichlidae > Cichlasoma > Cichlasoma orientale. The sequence continues at coordinate 19,358 of JAVDPK010000124.1, read as the reverse complement.
TGTCATACTGTGGAACACTGACACGATAGCAGCAAGTGTTATGAACGCGCCGTACTTCCGATAAATTGCGAGCTTATTTTCAATGTTCCTGGGAGATATTAATAACGTTTTTTTTTAAATTGTTTATTTATATTGACTCAATGCAGTCATTGAAAATGTCTCACAATTTGTGCCATTTAGGAATAAAATGCTGAAACCATAAGACGTTTAAATATTGATTTACTGCAGATTATCTTAGACGTTTTCGTATTTTCGTAATTTGCTTTTCGAGATTTTTCTTTCCTAGAAAATATTTTATTGATAATTAAAACATTCTATCAAATGCCAAGGTACCGTACGAATATTTTCTGAGACTGGGCGAATTATTTTCGTTAAGCAGCAGGTATAATATTTTAGCAAAATAGAAAAAAAAACCTTTTTTGTAAGTTTGCAGACAGCAGAACTATCCCGCTTGTCTTTTTGTTTATAGTGAGCGAGATCACGGAGGCCGCCAAAAACTTTATATATAGAGAGAATTTTGTTAATTTCACTTAAAAAAATATTTGTTACCGTTTCATTTTTAAAATTGTTTAAAATTGTTTTTAAATGAGCAATATATATATATATATAATTTTTGAAGGCATTTCTATAAAAATGCCTTCAAAAATGTTTGTAAATACACTATCCCCTAATTGATTTGAACATATATTTTTTCAGTGTTAATTTATTATAACAGCCTAAACGGTTAATATCTGTAAATTAAATGTTTGAATAAAATAACAGTCACGCTGTTTCACCACCTTTGCGTTATCTGTCCCGCAGATGGAGAACAAAGTAGGCAGATAATGAACTAATGATCTTCACACGTCCTGACACACACACACACACACACACGGATGCGCGCGAGTGAGGACTGTTTGGGGTTGGAAACACACGAGCGCACGCGACAAAGGCAGGGCGTCCCGGCGGTGAGGCTGTAAAACAGCAAAAGAACCAAAACATCCCTGTTGTGACTGTCTGCGGTCTCCCAAACACACAGCGCCGTTTAATCTCCGTTTCCTGAAATTTTACGGTGCAGATAACATCGCTTAGATTTAGATACAAGTCCCCTCTTGTATCTTTTTTATGGTTCGTGTTGGCTACAGGATAATAACATTCTTTCAAATATTCTTCTTCTTCTTCTTCATCTTCTGTTTTCAATTATGAAGTTTTATTTGCATAATTTTTTAGCCTTCAAATCTCATCATCCAACTCCAAATTGCCTTCAGTTCCGTGCAAACTTACGGCAGGCCTGTCTAATCCAAAAAAATAAGAGCAGAGTCAGCACAGCATCCTCCTTCGTTAGTTCCTGGTCGAGCTATTTCTGTGCGCTAAAGGCGGCGTAAAAAAAAGTGTAAACAGACGTTTCAGCTTGTTTAAATCTAAAAGTATGGCCGGCCTCTCACCTTCAGCAAGTATCTGTCCAGGATCTCCAGACCACAGCTGGCGCACAGGTTCTTCCCGGTGGATGGCACCGAGCTGGTCGTGGAGGTCGGCGAGCACACGGAGGGGGTGGACGGAGTGCTGGGAGAAGAGCGGGTGTCCTCCCGCTCCATGTTGGACCGCTGGGATTCTCCGTCCGAGTGAGACTGCAAGAGGGCATCAGCAGAGCTCAGCACTAACACACATACCGATCATCCTCATCAGCACACTGACAGTTTGCAGTTGTCGCCATTTTTACGATGCGGTCTGCTGCACCGCGCGCATAATTCACAAATTTAAAATGATCTGCGGATCTCCACAACCCATCGTGAATGCGCACGGGCCAAACGGTCATCCGCTGCGCGCTATGGGCGCACTGAATGAGCCTTTTATATTTTAAAAGCATAAACAGGCAATAAAGCTCTCACCATTGGTGTGTGTTTTGCGTCCACACTGCAGCGCGAGGCTCCCGGCGTGCTCTGATGCTCGGTAGAGATCACCTACAAAAAAACGGTCAGTGAGCGGCAGGTCTTCATCACTTTTCCAGTCGCATCATCAGCTGAGAAATCCTCGGGAGACATTTGCGGACAGCTCTCCGAGGCTACTCCTATATAAAGTAGTCCTGACAATAAGCCCCGGTTAAATCTGTTAAAAGGCCCCCCTGCAACAAAAGGCACGTTTTAATGAAGCTATTTCAAATTGGATTGATTTTTCCCTGCCCTTAACCCATGCCTCTCGGAATAATAGTATTTTCTTCGCAATCCAGGACACGAGAGTGGAGGGGGGTGTGGGGGGTGGGGTGGAGGGACTACCTGTAATTACAAATAGCTTGAAACGCTGGGGATAAGAGGGACCCGGAGTGTCAATTTCAACTGTCAATCAGAAAAAGGCAACGGGTCACCCAAAGAATTGCAAATTTGATTTTTAATGGCTGTAATTAAAATCTAATTCTCTTCACGCGAATTGGCAGGGCTCGAGAGGCTCGCGGACTGCAAATCACGCTATTCATAACAGAGAAGCGCATTCTCAGCGGCTGGCGCGTGCAGCTGATCTCGACTCACACACAAGCCGTGATTCTTGTGACATCACAGAGAGACACAACCAAAGTCCCGCACCATGCCCCGGAGTTGCAAATAAACTGCACATTTTTGCCTCTGCAGACACCGTCCGTCCTGTTCAGCGAGAGGATAAACTGCTTCGCATACTGAAAATAATCCACGATAAAACTAGACCCTAGTATATCATCCACATTGCACTTACGACTACTTGTAGGTTAAGTCATTTTAAACCACTTTATAAAAAAGGCCCAAACATTGCGTTTCCAAAGTGTCAGTACCTGCTTTGTTGGAATTCCTTCGGACAAAATTTTATTTCCCTCTGAAAGAGGGGACAGAACTTCATTTTTCCAGTACATGAACCCCTGGAGTCTCACAGCGTACAGTGTTTCCAAACTCGGTGCCTGGAATCAGTAGAAGAGTCGGCGATGGGCGTAAAAAAAAAAAAAAAAAAATCGGGGGAAAGTTGTATCCGTACCATGCATGGACTGCAGCGCACAGTGTTGCTTTTAAATGATTCTCTCTTTAAAACGCAACCAAGATCTGACACAGCAGTGATGCAGCTACGCAGCGACGAGGAGTTTGCTTGCCGCTCCTCAGAGAGCCTTTTTCAGAACAGAAAGATTTCTTGCGTCTCCCCCTGTCTCTCTCTCTCTCTCTCGTTCTCTTTTTTTTTTTTTTTTTGATCAGAAGTCTGACCACAGGAAGTGAATCAAATTGAGGCGGCTTGTAAACTCCAAAAAGCTTCAGAGGTTCAGGAGAGACCTGCGGGGCTGCAAAGGCGACCAGAGCGCAACAAGCGGAGAACCTGCGTGTGTCTGCAGAGCCGTAGTGAAAGTTTGTGCGAGACTCTGGCCTGCCTTATAGTTAAAGAAGGGGGAGGGTGAAGAAAGAGTTTCATATGCGTGAGAAGGCTGGACGCGCAGTTTGGAACAGTTATGATTCCTCAAAGCTCTGCTGGTGTATGTTTGATATCTCAGACATTTATAGCAGCAGCCACAAAAAAAGTAAATTATAGTTGTTCGTATAATTGCCCTTTATTTGTTCCTGGAAATATACAGCTGGTGTTGGCCGTGGACAAGAACGCAGCAATTAACGCACACACTTACACATTGAAAAAAAGCGTTTTATAAAACGTTTTATTGTGGATATTCGGATAGAAGCACATCTATATTCTTATTATTTAAAAAAAGAAAAATAGCCATCATTAAAACCGTAGAAGACAATTATGAGACTGAATTTGGTTAATTTCCATAATGCAAAATATAATTCAATGAATACTTTAGTTAATTTTTAAGGCAGTTGTTGCTGCGCTCCCAATTATTTAAAGAACAATAAATGTCATCATTTAAAGCTTCGTTTATTCATGATATATGATTGGATGAAGTTAAAATTCCTACATTAAAAATAAAAATCAATTCGCTGTGTAAAAATAGAGTAAAATAATTGTATATTTGTAGAGCAAATATACAAGATTTACAGATGTTTCTTTTGGGCTACATTTAAATACACAGACTGATTCTTTTTTCATCTAAATATATAAATGTTTTATGCTTATATATATATATTTATAAACATATATATATATGTGTGTGTGTGTGTGTATAAACTATAGAAGCTGATGCACTGGAAACTAAACGCTCACAGAAACTCAGGGAATCATTAAAAAAAAAAAACTGAGCTTTATAATTACAGGATATGTTTGAGCCCATATTAGTTTAGATCGAGATGTCAGTCATCCCGCTTTCCACAACCAGTCCACGATTATCTGTAAATCTATACTTCAGGAGTTATTCCATCAAAATTATCTAAGCTTTAAACAATAAGAAAACCCAATTGTGTATTTATGAAGTAGAAAGGATATTTTATCCAGTGGGCTTTTTATTGAAAACAGATAAAGATACAAGCAACAAAATAAAAATAAAAAAAGTCTGTAATGGACTTCACAAATATTCTGCAGCCGCATGGATGATTTTACAGCAACAAATAAATCCCATGAAGAGCTGAGTGATGTCAAGAGGTAGGATTGGGTCCATCGGTCTGCACGGAATTGTGCTCTTCCGTCTTCTACAATAATTAGTCTGCTGCGAGCTGTAGACCAATACTTGCTACTTGGTAACCTCACAAAAACATCGGCGCTGCTGCAGAAAAGTCCCTTTGGCCAGCAAATGCATCCATCAGCCAACTGAATCCAGTTTTTGTGTCACCAGGATTTCGTCTTTTTCTCACCTTGTTGTAACAGTCTCACACTGTATATCACAAAAATTAAAAATGCCATATGAACCCAAAAGAAATGTGTCCACATTAAACCGTCATACAAAAGGCCTATAAACCATTGCAAGTATTTACAGGAACTGCACAAAAATTGTAAACTACTTAGTATTCATCATATTAGGCCTCAAAAGGCTACAATAATTAAGATTATATGATTATTGTAGATGATGTTGTTACTTATATGTTCTTTCTGCTTCTGAAATAAAATGATTTGATCCATGATGGCTGATTTTCTAAATAACTGCGAGCTTAAACTCCTTCAAAAAACCAAAAGTGAGGGCTGTGAAGTGAAAGAGTTACATGTGATAAAAACAGTGACAATGCAAAAAACTATATATATATATATATATATAATTTTTTTTAATAGCAACACAGAACAACTTTAACATGAAAAACACATGAGCGAGGTGATATTTTACCTTTAATTGAGAATTTTAAATAACAAGAATGTGTCCAGGGATCGATCTAAATGCTACACAAAAGTCATTAAAAACAGTCATATAAAATTAGATCCAAGGGGGGAAAAAAGAAAAAAATAGAAAAACCCAGAGGGGGGAAAAAAAAACCAAGCGCACCCACGCACGCACACAAATACTGAAACTTGCAGTTGAGAGTCACTGAGCGGCTTGTGGCTTATTATTTTTACACTCCATTAATAGTCACCGATTAGGTCAAACCAAAGCATAACCCACTCTCCAAAAATAACATATTCCTTAATTAAATAACGTGCTCTGGAAGTAAGAAGATGTGTTAAAAACAAAACGAGAATCAGCATTTAGACCCCTTAACAATCACTTTAATTGTGTTCAATCTTTCCAATCGTGACAAGGTAGGCCGACAATGGACCCGACCTGCACAGCAGCCAGGTGTGGATCACGTATCCGACTAAATAACGACCGATGGTTCTGAGACCTGAAATAACTCAAAAACGCTTTGGGTACTCGTCCATGATGGCTGTGGTTACTCCTTAACAGTCAGTGTTAACTTTCAAGATCTTTTATTTTCCCACATCGGACAGTCGAAAGTACTGAGTGTGGAAACTGTTTGTGTGGAGGTGGGGGCTGAGCTGTAGACGCTGGTTTGGGGGAGGCGGGTGGGGATGGAAGAAGTGGGAGGATGGGTCATCTCCTAAACTTTCGGGGCCTGCTCTGGTTGCTGTGGTGCGATTTAGAGTAGGGCTCCCAGCGTTTCCTCTCTGGCGGCTTGTTGTAAACGTAGGCAGACGGGCCTGAGTAGCTGTCGTCTGGATTCTCCTCCATCATCTGGAGCTTGGCCTCGATGGCGCGGATCTTAGCACTCGTGCTGGAGGAGAAAAAAAAAAAAAGTAGAAAGAGAGGAGATGTTAGAAGCGAGGCTGGGGGGGTCGGGGTGGGGGTGTGCTAGGGCTGGTGCTGAGGGCCAAGCGGAGTGATGGATAGACTCTGGGGGAGAGACTGAGGAGGTAATACCAGTCTTAGTAAGAGGAGGGACGGACAGGTTTAAAAAAAAAAAAGAGAAGAACAAGCACGAGAAAAACCGAGGACAACTTTTATTTAAAGGGTGAAACAGAATTTGGAGAAGCGGAGGAGATAAGATTGTGAGAAAAATTGCAGTGCTTGTGGGGAGGTGGCAGGGAAATGAGGGAATGAGTATGTGTGAGAAGTATCTTTAAAAAAAAAAAAAAAAACAGGAGAGGAAAACAATAGAGGGGCCACCGGGTGGGGATGGGGGGGGCATTTCAGTGTATATTTCCTCTCTTGTGCTGTGAAGAGCGCGACTTTGAGGTTTTCAGCAGATAGCCGAGAGGTTACTGCACACCAATATGAAACAGTCATGACTTTTTACCAAAACGTCTCTCATATGTGCACAAAATTTATATTTATTAATATTTTTCCACATTTAAAGGGGAAAAAAACCCTCAGCCTTTGGAGGCTGCAGACACTGGTGTTAGAGTCTGCTCACTCCGGAGACATGTGACCGTTTTTAGACTTCATATGTATTATTTTAAATATGATAGAAATGTGTTATTAATCCCCCAAAACCATTGGTTTATGTTAATAAAGAAAAAAAAAAAGATCATTAATCAGTTTAGCTCACTGGTTTGTCCCATAATGCAGAGGCCCGGGTTCGAAACTGTATTAGTCTCAGAGTCACGCTGTCCATTAACACACAGATTATGTTTTTCGTGGCTTTTTCACATTTTGCCGTGAGTCCAGGCTGTGCCTCGCTTGACTGCCTCAGTAAGAGGTGAAAACACCACAGAGTGCTTTATTTATTTAACTGGTGTATCTGCATGTGTGTATATGGGAATAAGGGCTGCAAATGTAGCCGCGATAATGGAATATTTTGGAGTCGGACAGAATTTCAGCACCACAGCTGAGCACCGTGGAGAACGTTTTATAGCAGGAGTGTCAGACACACAGCCTGGCAAAAGGGTCCAATCCAACTACTGGACGGCTTTACAAAGTACGAAAATTATACTGTGTTAAAATTGCTGAGAAGTTATTAAGAATTATTTTTTAAATAAATTGCACTGCTCTTCCTGGAGTGGAACTGTGAGGACAGCTAAACTTATTTCTAGGTCTCGTTTCAATCAGAAATACGTAAAATACTATTGGTTAATTCCAAACTACTCCACATGTGAGTTTTGTGCCTTTTTTTTTTTTTTTTTGACACACTTTGATCTGTAAAATTGTAATGCAAGTGTAATCACAGCAGACCAACTGAATGTGGAAAAACTGAGGCACAATGTTGGAATAGCACTTTTTTCCTTCTTCTTAAGACATCTTAGACTATTTTTAAAATGGATGGTTCATTAAATGTGAATGTTTTCAGAAGGTACTTAGACTTCATGCTAAAAGAGAGAGAAAACAATTTGACAGTGCTTTGTATAGGATGTTATGCAATATAATCTCTAGTGGTCTGGTCCACTAGAGACTACTGTACATTGGGCCGTATGAAGCCTAAGACCTAAAAGTCTGACACTCCATTTTCAGGTATTTGTGCTACCTCGGTTAACTGAGGTTACAGCACGCTTAAAGACAGAAGAGGTCGTGGATGTCACACAAGGCCACACTCCAAGGGTGGGTGAAAAGTTTGGTGGGTTTCTTACTACAGTGCACTTTGTCTCTTGATGATGAAATGGATGTGAATGTCATATTGTTGGTTTGAGAAAGCTATAAAAATTGCCTGATTCTAAATAATGGCTCGGTGACATTAGAGCAAAGAGGACGGCAATCTCCTCGTGACTAGAAATCAGTGTTCAGTGATTGCACTGAATATATTTTTGCATTTGACGACCAACTGCAAATAGCTGCAGCAATCAAAAGTGGTTCCCCAGAGGTTGAGCACGCAACACCCTCAACCTCTGGGCAACCGCTTCCGATCACATGGCGACTGCACAGGTCACCTGTATTCTGAATACTGTTTTTAAGAGGTTCAGGTTTTAGTTACAAACCCGTCTGCTGAGCGTTTTCTTTTTTTTTGGATAGGAACTCCAGACAATTTTGGGAGAGACAGGTTGAGACTGGTGTTGTCCTTTCTTACATGTAGCAGGAGACAGACAACTTTGCTGGCTTTCTCACTACTGGAAATACTCTGTTAGGTTTAAGAAAGACTGACAGACAGGTAGCGAATGGAGGAGGTAGGACATATAGTATGACGTCAGATTATTTCCTTTACATCACACCATTGATACAACAGCAGAAAAGAAGGATGACGCTCTGTGTGTGTGTGTGTGTGTGTGTGTGTGTGTGTGTGTGTGTGTGTGCATGTATGTATGTGTGTGTGTCTGCTCTTGATGCCAACCTGAGGTGGTTGGTTGTTATGGATCCATCCTCTGTTGAACCACTGCACGATGGTTCCAGGCTCGGAGGCATCGTCTTGTCATTACGGAAACCTTCAAACCTCTGTAAACAGTATATGCAGGCAAAAAAAAAAAAAAGACCCACACAAACAATGATGGAAACATGTATAGACAGACAGATGCAGAGAGATAAACAGAAGGAATAAAATCACAAGTAGAGCAAGTAATAAGAGTCAGAAGATATACGAGATAAAAAGAAGCAGACAACCAGTGGAACAGACTGAAGGTAGAATCCGTCCTGCACTGATCTAACACTCGTCCTACAGATACGATGCTGATTGTGATACAGATTACAGCTCACAGTAAACATCAAATCAAGCTTTAACTTTCCAATAAATAATATTAGTCTGATATATTTTAGGTCTACATTTGTACAGGGCTAAATAAAATTAATGCAGGCATTTAGAAACCAATAGACCTCCTAATAAGTACTAACAGCAGGTCTCTGAAGTCAGCTCCAGCTTCCTCCCACAAATATGAGCATTCCTAAACAACAGTATTGATCTTGTTTGTTTCCGGTCAGTAACCAAGCAGCAAGCAAGCATGTCCGGCTTGTAATCACACCCTAAGGGATGATCGAGGATAAAAGTGGGACCAGCTGATGAGCAACAACCAACGTGCGCACTCATTCCTTTCAAAACCACCTTCCAAACATCTCCAACAGCCAAAACTGAAACCTGTGGAGAAAAAAAAAAGAAAGAAAAAAAAAACTAACTAAACAAAGTAACAGTCACATGATGGGTAATGATAAGCTCCAGCGCCTGGCGCAGCAGTTTCTGTGCGCATAAATATAATGTTTGGAAAGCATCTGGCAAAGTTCAGCTGGTGGAAGTGAGACAGACTCACGTGACGTTACATGAAATTACATAAATGCAGCAAAGCGCGCACACACACACACACTCTTACATACAGTCCCATGAAATAAACAACATGTATAGCCAAGAATAAGAGTAAAAACAATGAACACGCAACCAGCCAGGACCCTTCCCTTCCACCTATTCCTAAAGGCATGTGGCTGGAATGCATAGAGATCTGAATACAGCCAAGAAGACGATAATGAATCTGAAAACAACCTAAAACATACAAGTAAAGCCAAAATTCAGTACAACCAGTGTTGGGTGTATCACCTTGCAATATCACATGTCAGAGTTCTGCAATAATGTTGACTTTTCTTTTGTAATTCAAGTAATCAGTTATTTAGTTGCCTATTTTTTTTTTATAGTTATTGTTTTGTTCTGTTCCTTTTAGGTGTGGCAAGTCCACCTGACTGCGCGGTTATGAAGTTGCCAATATCACAAAGTAAAATCAGCACATATCTGACTAATAATAATTGCTGTGTGGTACAGACCATCATCGAAGTTTGTGCTTCAGTTTCATTGAGTGAAATTCTAGCATTTTATTCGTCCATTACTTTGCACTAATTAGTGTGTTTGTGTGTTGCACTCGCTAACCTAGCAAGCTGGCGTTAGCTGATGAATTAGCAAGCCCCTCTTTCATCCATATAAAGGAACTTCTGGCTCCAAAAAAACCCCAAAAAACTTTAATGCTGAAGCTTCAAATTGCAGAGTCCAAAACCAATGGGAGACGTCACAGTGGCGACGCCCACCTTTTGTACTGTTTATGGTTAATCCCCACAGACTCCCATACTAAACTACACAACTAAACAGAAATAAACATGTTTGCAGCAGGTAATAAATTGTTTTGGTCGCCACAGCTAAATGTGCCCATCCAGACAACCCCCTGTATGGGGGTGAATAGTTGTTTTTATACCTTACTAAACTGCATTAAGACAATTATTAGGGGCGTGGCTGCTTTGTCAGGTGGATGCCAACACAAACACCTGTAGCTGACAGCTGTTTGCTAGCCTCTAGATCATGTTTATGGTGTTGGTGCCTTTTGGGGGCATTTTAATGGAATTATATGACAAATGTTATTGTTAAGAAGCTCCAGATTTTTAGAGTGAGATTGTTGTATTTTATTAATATGTGACTTAGCACTAATTAGCAGGTATCTGTGCGATGGTCACAGATAGTTTATAGATTCAGCGTGCTAGCATTAGCTAGCATATATGTGAACTAAAAGCTGAAAATATTTACTAACGCATAAAAAAAAGAAACAAAATATTTAAATTTGAGCAAAATGCTTAACAAAAGAACCACTGATCAGAATCATTAGATCCAAATCTGCAAATGTGATATGCATATTAGATGAACTTACTTAAATAAGTATGTAGATGAGTTTCATTATATAAGTATTGATACAGAATAAGCCATCTTTAACAGTTGAATTAGTAGAGTTGGAAATCTGAGGATTAAAAAAAAATACTTAAAATAAATGATCAGAGTAATTTCCTCCATTTCAAACATTTGTAATAAAGATGTAAGCCTGGACGACTGGATAACTTCAACACCACCTGTCTCTGACTCACTTATCCCAGCACATCACTTCTGGTTTGGAGTCAGTGAAGGCAAGTTGGCAAAAATAGAATTCATTTTTAATTTGACCTGAGCTGGCTCTATCTGTGGAAGATTGCTCACAGAGATTGGACTGTAAAAAATAGTGACTAGCAATTCACAGACTGGTCCACCTAAAGTGGACCAGTCCATCAGCACACCAGCTTCACTGGGATTGGGGGTGATCTGTAATCGACCCCATACTTTAATCTTTGTAGCTAATAAGAAACATAACCCTTGAAAGCAAGCATCAAACAAATGTTAAGAACAGGGAAACGCACACACTGCATGCTTTAGAAGCAGGTTTAATGGTGTGACACAAAGCTTCTGAGGCGATGGGTGGATGTTGATCTTTGTGGTGCCATCTTGTACAACAAGATTTTTGGAACACACTCGTAGTCGCATTTGTTGACAGTCCTGCTTAAACCTCTAATCTTTTCTTCCCCTGAAACTCACAATAAGAAAACATGTGGTGGAGTCTACATCCCAAAGCGGGTTAGAGCGATGAAACAATGTGAAGATAATCTTGATTGAAATGATAATTTCTTTTAATAAAGGGCATGATGATATGATGTGTGAATTCATTTCTGCCAGCAGGAAGGCTAACCGATGAGCAGTGTGTCTGCAGGCTAGGTGGAGATACTCCCTATGGTGCAACTTCAATCACAGCAATCAGGTCTTACACGACAGCTTGCAGGGTCACGTGATTATGACTCGGGGAGCCGACTGTCCATCAACAGAGTGAAACAGGGTAGAATAATGGGGGTGAACATGCCCGGCTTATTTTACAACAAAGGCTTAAGAGTGCCAAGAGTGTAACAACATTCTCTATAAACCAACTCCAGGCTAGTAACCCAATGAAAACGTATTAAAAATCAAAAACAAATTCCAAATAAAACCTTTCTTTACTGCGCCTCACTGCCTGCTGATGGCCACTGAAGGGAACCAGCATTTACTGTATCCCTGCCATGCATTTGCAGAGACAGGCAAAGAGGGAAACACTCATGAACCTGTTTATGTGAGGTTTTCATATAAAACCTCACATTACCAAACATGAAGCTACAGTCTGGCAGCCTGTTGGACCTAATTGACCCCCACCTAAGGCTAAGCACCTGGAAATATTTTAAATATGTAATTTTAAGCTTTGTTTTTGTTTTGTTTTTTTTAAATAAGCTACAACCATTAAGTTAGATGATTTGCATGAGCCTACACTTCCTGTGAGAAAATCTTAAACATGTGCAAAATGTTTGAAAGATTTAAAACTATTAAGAAGTTGAAAAAGCAACACGGAACCAGTCAAATGTCATGAATTTATACTGTTTACAGGTTCAGCCGGTTATGTTCTCTCATTACAATATGCTAAATTATTAATCGCTGTATATGAACGAGGTTAACCGACGCTAAAGTCTCTTCATGCTGGAAGTGGGAAATAAACTACTGACAGACAATAGTGTTATGGTGGGTGATTGCCCGCCCATATTTACATACAACAGTTATGCAAGCTGCGTAACTGGCTTGCATAACTGTTGTCCAGTTATACAAGGAAATGTTTGATTTGAGCATCTGAAAGGAAAAAAATTCATACATGTGAGTTAAGGCCAGCGCCACATGTAAGAGAACGGCGCACAAGAAGCTGCTGATTAAGCGGTTAAAGGCAATTTTTTTTTTGCATTTTACACCGACAGATTTTTATTAAAGGAACCGCTGTGACGTTAAAAAATGTCCACTTCTAATTTCATCACTGAAGACAGCTATTATTTTTGCTTGGAATAGTGGAGTTATTAAGTAAATCTTTGAGCAGATTTATCTCACAATGTGTTCTCTTAAAGGCGGCAGCATTGACCTTGACCCCCGTGTGTGTGTGTGTGTGTGTGTGTAGGGCGTGATTCGTCTCTATACAGGATATCCTTTCACCCTTCGCCAGTAGGCTTTCTATTGTTAAGAGACAGGCATGCTGGTTGTGCTGGGATCCCTGTACTCTCTGTAAACTGGCTCCCACAGTGGTAACACTAAAATTAAACCACTAAAGCCAGATCATTTTTATCTTTTACCACAAGCCAGATTGACCTCTGCATTCACAAAAGTCCTTCATCTTAAGATGTTTGGGTGATTTCTCCAAACCTTTCAGTCATTAGGGACCCTAATATTCTTCTAATGCACAGATCTGTGTTTAGACTGCATGTAGATGAGGTGCAAGACTGTAGCCACATTCACAGTGGTACTGTATGCTGGGAGTGGGCTTGATACTTACCCTCACCTGTGCATGTGCCCAGCGCACAACCAGCTTCTTGGACAAAGCTAGTTTCCCATTTAAACACTGGATAGCCCTCTCAGCCTCCTGCATGCAGCCACACAAACGCAGAGAGAAAAGAAGGAAGAGGAAAAGAGAGAAAGACAGAGGGACAGCTTTTTAGTCATGATTAAAAATCAGCTATGATGATTGCATCCGAGTGATTAAATCATTAGTCCTCATAATAGCAGAAGGCCATAACTGAGGTGTTCGAGTGTGCGTGTGTGCGTGTGTGTGTGTGTGTGTGTGTGTGTGTGTGTGTGTGTGTGTGTGTGTGTGTGTGTGTGTGTG
>JAVDPK010000123.1:164719-180508 GCA_034780415.1 Cichlasoma orientale | reverse complement strand
CACACACACACACACACACACACACACACACACACACACACACACACACACACACACACACACACACACACGCATCTCCACAGAGATGAAGGCCTCAGTGGCATCAGGCTGGAACCCCTTTTTCTATTAACCCACACATCCAGGCAAACTTCAAACACTCTTTGGAGCATCTTCAGGAGTGCATCCTTAAGTATCACTTCCAGCTGCTTTCATTTCTGTTAGAGTAAAATCTGTCTATGAAAACCAAATTGAAGGAAAAAAAAAAAAAGTCCTACCCCATGTCTTTTGCCTCAGAAAAGGAATCAAATAATACTAGAGCATGTGGGTGACAGGAGTAGCGGTTGTTGAATTTAAAAATGTGTACAGAGAAGATTTTGGAAAAAAAATCTGTAAATAGAAAGTGTAAATAAATCCTATATATGACATCATGCTGCGTGTGTGTGTTTTCCTCGAGCGTGCGCACGCGAGCAGAGAAATCGACCGCGTGTCTAAATGTCACATGTCCGACTGCGGTCAATTAAACTCAACGGGTTGCTATATTTTAGCGCGCCGTTCCTCTCGTGGCAACATGTCTGCAGTGTAATCTGTCTCCCAGTGAGCCCCGAATGAAGCTCGCTGCTGTAATGAAAACGCAGAAATGATGCAGATGCTTTAAATCAAAGTCACTGCCGCTGTTTGTTGTATGTGTGTAATGAGCATACTAGTACATTATCCAGTGCCGTGAGAAGGCCATGGCTAACAGCTGTGCTAATGTGCGGCATGTAATCGTATTGGCTGCCTAGACACACACACACACACACACACACACAAGTCTAACAGGTACACTCTGCTTGTGTGGAGGAAATGGCAGCAGCAGCTCAGTTAATGAGACTTTTTTCTGCTCCCTGTGTGTGTTTCAAGAGAAGGAAGGGAGCAGACAGACAAGACACAAAAAACAACAGCCAGGCTGCATTCACTTGCAAATAGGAGTGCATACCTGTGTGAGTGTGTGTGTGAAAGAGAGAGAGAGTGTGTGTGTGTGCATGTGTGGAGCAGCCCACAGTAGAAGCTCCCTCTTGCTCTCGTTAGGCTGACTGATGTTCACACAGGCAGCCAATTATGGAGTGCCGGTCACTGAGGACTTCAGTCACTTCATGGGAAATTAAAAATACATTAAAGCCAACAATGGTCGCAGGAAGGCGCCTGCACGTGCACGCGCACACACATCAGGGTGGTAAGAGAGTAAAAGATGGAAGCAGTAAAGGCAGCAAAGAAACGGCTGGAGCTCCCTCTCCGTAGCTAAAGAGGTGTAGCGCAATTATTAGCATAATCAACTTTTCCTCGAGCTTTCTTTTCCCTCATGGTTATTTTTCTCCCCGCATATTGTGGCTGTTTGTTTTTTATTCGTACAGTATGTCACTCTTATTGTATCGGCATTCGCTGTTTGCCTCCCAATGCCCTTTTAACTCCCTCAATTTACAGGCCTGTAAAGCAGCGTTTACCCGCGTGAGTCCTTTTCATCAGGGGCCCACGCTGGCAAATGTTGCAGCACTCTGGGATCACTAAGGCAGAAATGTCAAGACTACGATGTGTTTTTTATGGAATTTTGAAGCCGTGTCTAAAAATCTATTTCCTGATTCAATTTTATTTTATTTCTTTTTTCTTTTTGAAGAGAGGATCCAAACAGCAGCAGCATTACAGTCACAATATCGAACAAGACGCAGATTGAGGATGTCTCCGGAGAGGATTTTAGATGCACTGTGGAGGCACAAGGCAGCCGTGAAGTAAATCAGTTTCAGTCTAAAGGGAGAGAACCAAATATGTCAGGCACTTTGGTAACTTTAACCTAGAGACAATAAAAAACAACCATAAAAAGAGCCTTAACAAACAGTCAGGTACCAGCCTGTAGGATGTTTTTTTTCTTCAGTCACAGATGCTGCAAGCTTTTAGTAACGATGATCTCTCCAACAAGAAGAGAAAATATGAGTGGAGAGGAGCATAAGCAGGGCAAAGTGTCCAAGGTGTCATCTTTGTAGTCCGTCCTCAGAACTTTGTAGTCAAGTGCAGGCGGATCCTTTGACAAAGTCCTTATAAAGTCTCTTCTGCATCATTCCTCAGTGGGGAATATCTTGAGGCCAAGGAGACGTATTTAGGATAACACGAGGTTCTTTTTTGATAATTGAACTGCGATCTTTGTAAGTCTGAAGTGCTGCTTTTCACACCGTTAGTCAGCGTTGGCTTCTCTGCGATTGTCCTAACAGCATTTTCCCCTTTTCGTCGTATTCTTTTGATTTCTCATCCAGCTGGGAAGGTAAATCAAACACCTGCAGGCTGTACGTGATACCGCTTGAATTAAGAAACACAGCAGGCCGAGCTAATCTTATCTGGAAAGAAAATCACAGTCACTGTGCAGGTGTTTCTTGTGGTTATTGTCAGCCAGGTTTTTTTTTTTTTTTTTTTTTTGGAATGCTGACTGACTGGCGAGTCTGACATTTGATGTGCGGGTTATTCTTGTGTGGAAAATGTGGAAGTCGAGTAGAGTCGGCCTCCTTGCAGCTTGAAAGAACTCGAGCAAGTCTTCTAATTGTTTGGGTACAAGTAGGGCGGTCACTACACGGAGAAAAATAAGACCTATAAGAAGTGGATTTACAACACTTTAATACTTTAAGACATGTTTTATTATAATCGGTTGGTGTAACAGTAAAAAGTAGGGGGATTTGTTGGCCACTGACATTAAGCAAGTGAAAAAGTTCTCCACTTTTAAGATGTGGAGCAGTGTGTTCTTCGGAGATTATATTTGAAGGCTATTAAAAGAACGCACTTTGCCTGAACTGCAACAAAGAGCTGATCTGTCCTTTAATTTTTTTTTTTTTAAAGTCATCTTTTCAAATCTCAGTAGCTGATGACATGAATCAGGAATTTGTGTAGACACATGCAGCTTAGTGAACCTCATGGCATCTATTTTACCTTTGGGGCTTCAGTTACTATAATATATGGAGGTGGTGAATATTTATACTCAACTTCACACGGTAAGAGCATGACTTGAACTCCTGGAGACATTTTAAGGGATCTGTTTGGTAGGTAAGAAAGCTGAATTCCCCGAATAACAACTGACTGCTTGCTCAACACATCAAGCTAAACTCTGGCCTATTAGATTTGCTCTGAGTCTTCTCGTCACCACTGACAGCGTCGTGGCAACTGGGATCAGCGTGACTTTATACATGTGTCACTCTGAATCCATCTTCAGACCATCTCCACACTACTGGTGTGCTCACACGCATATTCTCACAGCATGAAAAAGCATAACCCCACCATGGTTTCAGCAGGTGCCCTATTTATTACAATAACACACACACACACAGTGCACTGGCTCATTTACATAAGGTTTGGACAATGATACTCTGCATATATCAATGATTCACTTACTGTGAATGATTTTGAAGAGAAGTATGCATTCTAATCGGAAGGTTGTCGGTTCGATCCCTGCTCCTGTCTGCACGCAACGGAACCTTGGGCAAGATGCTAAACCCCGAGTTGCTCCTGATGCATTCATTGGAGGTAGCACTGCTGGTTATAAGCTACCATTAACAAATAATTGCATCACATCATATGAGAGTTTTGCAGAGTCCAACAAAGTTGCATCAAAGACATTGTTGCTAACGCAGGCGAACAGCAGCAAAAACAGCACTGCTTACTGACAGAAAAGTTCAGGAGATCCTCAACAACTCGTCTCATTATCAGTGTCATCGGTCAGCGACCTGTCAGACAGGATGCACCCTGGACAGGTCACCTGTTTGTTGCATTGCTAACACATTATTGTTATACATTGCTGACAATTATTACACTAGCTGACACACACAGTGCTTGACAAATTTATTACACCACCTGTCAAAAAAACAAAAAAATACAAATAATTTAGAAATATGTCAAAAACTAAAAAATATTCATTAGGCAAATAAGAAACTGAATACACATTTGTATGAATAAATTTGAGTTGACACACTGGACTTAATCAAGCATTAATCAACCACTTACAATTAACAACTAATTTTTCTGTTCAGGGATGCAAGTAAATTGTAATTTGCCATCTTAATCAAAAAAATAATAAAGTGCTTTACTATTTATTTACATAAAAATGCAAAATAAATAGTCATTATGTTTGAGATTTAAAATGTTTTATGAACGGAGCAAGAGTCTCAGTTTTAAATGTGTGACCCACGATCTTGTACTGCAAGATATTATTTGTAGGTTTGTGTCAGGTATTTGGGAACTATAGGAGAAAAAATAATATTCTGGACAGATGTGATGGGAATTCCAGTATGATAGGAAGACATCAAGGAGCACAAATAAAGCAAACACTGGCTTTATATATACGCTGGGGGCCACACTAGTTGAACTTAACACTGTTTGAATGCCTATGATATGGTGATATGAATCACCAGTCATACCAGCACGTGGTTCAGTGTCTGCCAGCCACAGACTAAATATGACATAGCTGTCCTTTAAACAATGATGTTCAATATCTTTAAAATATTTAAAAACAACACTTTACACTTTACTCTCAACTTGTTTTAGAATTTTAAAGTAACCAAGTTGAAGTGGCTTATTTTAGTTTCAGGTTTTAAAAGTCTGTAAAAGTTTCTGATATGTCTGGAAATTTCTGTCAGGAGTAGCAGCAGGTTGATAAGCACCACTGCGCCCAAGCAGGTGGACAATGCAAGTACGAGCTATCAGAGCGGCTCGGCTAGAGAAGTAAATGACATTATTATTACTGCTGAGAATCTCGACCATGTTTGAGTGTCAGCAGAGGACAGTGGCCTGCTGCTGCTGTCCGCTGCTGTCTGTGTCAAAATCTGAAGTGCCTGGCTGGTGGATTGTTTTAAAACTATAATGTCTCTTGGTTGGGCAGTCAAAAACGCTGACACTACTGAGCAGAACCCAGAAGAAGAACCTTAAAGTCCAGCTGGTTATTGTCCCAAAACACTTTTACCAATCTAGTGGCGAAGTGACTAATGCAGAGAAAGGCGTGATGGTTGAAGTGAAGGACTTGTCTGATCAAGGCAAAACCCAACTCATGCTGTTTTCCATCATCCCAGAGTCGTCAGCTAAGGCTTAAAGGAGTTTCAGTACTTACAGGAGACCGAACGCATGGCTCAGAACAACAACACAATGTTGCTGCGTCCACCAGGCCTCAGCAATACCGGGCTATTTGCATTTAAGATGTGGCTATAGATAATAGTATGTTGTGTTTATGTTATGTTTGCTTATTGTATGCTTGGATGTAAAGACAGTTTCAGTTAATTCGTTGCATTTACAGAATGTGTGAAGAGTTGGTTACCAGAGATCTGAACCGCTACCTCGGCTAAACCCAGTGTAATAAAGGCTTGAAATAAATCATAAAAGAATTTTTAAAAAATGTAACTACAGTATCAAATAGGGGTGTAATGATATGACAGTGATGGCAGTTACATTCTTGTCATATTTCTTTGATGTCCGCTGCCTGCACAGTTGGCGCATTATAATATAAATTCTTTGTGAACGGGTCTGTGCGGTCACAAAAAATTGGCAGGCGTGCAGCTGTCCACACAGATGCTCGCACTCATTGTGTAATGACAAACTTTACGTCACTCGTACCTAAATGGATCCCAGTGGACTGGCAGATGTGGAAGGTATAATCAAGGCTTAACACTAGTTCCCACCTGTTAGGAAATAGGAGGTAAAAAAAGGGATGGAGGTAGCCAGTTATCACCAGCTTCTGTTGAGAATGAAGTCACGCGGGTGCTGAAAATGGCCAGCAGGGGGTGACTCATCCGGTCGCAAAAAAGAAGTCTAACTGGAAAAGACTTCAATGCCAGCTTTATTTGTAGCCTGGGGAAACACGCTCATTCACCAAGACTCATTCAGAAGTTTCAAGTCTTATTTTGAGCACAATTCCACTGTACTGCAGAGTAGCTGATAGTTATGAATATACAGTTCAAAAACCTACAGAATAATTAAGAGCTGAGCTAAGAGTACAGGAGCAATAGTTAAAAAGTTAGCTTGAATTAGAAGAAAGTGGTTAAAAAAAATCTAGGGTCCCACCCCAAGTCACATTTTCAAATTTTAAACACATAATTTAATCTTGTTTTATAGAAGTTATAGAGGTGAATAACATACCGTTACCTGTTGAGAAATGAGCAGAAGTCTTCAATCTCACTCAAACAGCTTTTTGCAATGAAGCCCTTCCCCCGGATAAGCTGCCTAGATTTACACCTAAAGTAAAAGTTCTCATCCCTTCAATGCTGCGGTGGCAGTTTTTTTTTTTCTTCTTCTTCTTCAGGTGATTGGGCGAGAATAGAAAACTGCAGCATTTCAGGCCCAAATCAGTTTATAAACTGTAATACAAATGTCTTCATTCCTGTACATTGGAGCATGTAGGTGTGTGTGTGTGTGTGTGTGTGTGTGTGTGTGTGTGTGTGTGTGTGCCTGAGCGAGTACATGTGAAAGTGCTCACGTCCTCTATCATGCGTAGGCCACCAAGCTGCAGTGTTAGCTAAAATAGCAGCCGACCCCTCTGGCCTAAGCCTAAGTGACTCTGTAGCGATAAAGACAGAACCGTTAGCAATGACACACTCAGGATATGTAATTAACTGCTGTGTGTGTGTGTGTGTGTGTGTGTGTGTGTGTGTGTGCGTGCGTGCATGCGTGCATGCATGCGTGCTACAGCTTTTCATTTGGCAGTTTAACCAATTCAATCCTGCCAACTGGGCAGTACATTCATTCACACACTAATGGGAAATCCTCTCATTGGCTTCCTTTGAATTCGTTTAAGGTTAAACTGATAAAGTACAATTCATTCTCTTAACCTTATCACTGCACTGCTGCACTAAAAAGATACCCAGGGCTTAACACTGTAAATACTATATCTGCACATCTGTATACTTGTAAGTGATGGAGCTAGTGTTTGATTATATGCATGTGCGTGTCTGCGTTTGAAGGAGACAAAGATCTTTCTCAGTTTGATCCAGTTTGATTTGTCATTTCTGCTGCGAAATGACACTTTACAGAGTGCCCTGCTGCATTGCCTTTAGCACAACAAAATCTCACACTGCGACACTTTTCCACCTGGCACGCTGCCATAGTGTGTGTGTTTGGGTGTGAAAGGTGATTACATGCGTTGTCATTTTAAAGAATACTGCCTGACTTTTTGTAATAATGTCAGTTGGCTAGGCTGTTACACGTGTCTGGAAACACCGACAATGCAGCAAAACTGAAAGTAAATTGGAACTTCTTCATAATACCACACCGGGTGCTGGCACTGCACTGACCACCCTCAAAGGTCAGTCTGAGGCTGTGTGATGAAGGACAAATGTCAGTTAATAACAGTACTGTTCACGTATTAAGGCCCATAAGCCCACCAAGACTGATACACTGCAAACGTCAGGCCAGAGCGGGCCGAAGCAGCCGTCAGGTCAGGAGGTCCGCGTTGTGTTATTTTGATCTGAGCTGTGTTAGATGGTTGGCTGCATTAGTTTTCCCATGGGCAGCACATCACAGGGTTTTGCCTGGGCTGTACTGGCGATGAATGTGTGCATAGAGGCAAGCTGAAATACAAATCTAACAACTGTCAAAGGCGAGCGTACACAAACTGCTGTTTGACTGTGTGTCTCTGTATTTGCGTTTGGCTCTGGATGTTTCAACAGCCAGTTTGCTTTTCTGTCAGACCACGAGCTACAGTTAACACACTTCCCACACCTCGCCTCTTCACCTTTTCCACTCTTAATAGACCACTTTGAAGAATAGAGGGTCTAAAAAGAGTCAGAAGTCTACAGGAGCCTCTGCTGCTGTTTTTGGCACATTGTGACGATTTGTAGAGTTTATAAACCACCTTAACTCGCTCAACACCAACTGAAATATGACATAGCACAGAAGTCAGCTTGACCCAGCCACTGACTGTATATAAAGATGGATGTAGCATCCATGATGTCAACCATTGCTTGAGTTGGGCATTTTGGTCTTTGCCATCTTAGTGTGTTGAAACCGAGGGACAATGAATACTCATAGAACATGGACTTGTCAGCCACAACCTAATCCTGCTATAAGGCGTACCCTGCTTTCTCCTTCTTTTTGACTCTAATAGAGATCATAATTTATAAAATGAAATTCATGCTGTATTCAGCAAAACTTTAAAACCAATAGCTGAGACCATAAACTTACATTGGATTAGTCTGTGTCCATGCCTATCTTTTACATCGACTGCACCATCTCAACTCTGTTTTTTAAAAAAAATATATATAGGTTTTCAAAACCAGCAAGCGAACATGTTGACAAACTTAAATAATTAAAGAAGAGATCTGATTGATGGCACCGTAACTACTGGAAAAAAAATACTTATGTGTCTCTTCAACTGTGCTGGACAGAATAAAAAAAAGAGCCAGTTAACGGCACAGCATTTACCCTTCTTCAGTCCTTCAAACTGCAAACGCAGAACGCCCTGAAGGCACTGAGTGCAAGCATCAGCAACAAAAGCACTGCTGAAGGATAATAGAAAAACAAGATTTTGTCACGTTGTCATTCTATCAGAGTAAAATATGACATTTTAAAAGTGAGTGAAATTGTGTTTGGCTTATTGTAAGTTAGATGGAAATGTAGGAGGTTATTTAAGTATAGCAGCTAACCTTTCGAATTAAAGAGGCTGTTATAAATCCTTTTTTAATAATGTATAATGTATCAAATCGTCTCTGCTTCTCTGTGAATTACTACCTTATCAGGGTGGAGGGGTTTGTGTGTCCCAGAGATCTCAGTGGCTATGTTGTCTGGGGGCTTCAGCCCCCTGGTAGGGTCTCCTAAAGCAAATTAATCCTGGGTGAGGGCCCAGATGAAGAGCGACTCAGATGACCCTTATGAGAGGAAGATTAAGGGAACAGTTTACCCTGCCCAGGATAGGGCTACTGGGGCCCCAACCTGGAGCCAGGCCTATTAAGAGTGCTCAAGAGTGAGCGACTATAGGGCCAAAATTGGCGCAGCCCCAAGAGAAGACATGGGCTGCCATAGGGGTCGGGTGCAGTGTGGTGGAGCAATCCCTGGCTATTGAGGCTGGCGATTGGGACATGGAACATCACCTCTCTCTTGGGGAGCGAGCTTGAGCTAGTGCGTAAGGTTGAGAGATACCGGCTACTGATAGTCAGCCTCACTTCAACGCACAGCTTGGGCTCTGGAATCAGTCACCTGGAGAGGGGCTGGACTCTGTTCCAGTCTGCAGTTGCCCTCAGTGAGAGGCAGCAGGCTGGGGTGGTATCCTTGTATCCTCTTAGCTTGCTGAGAGGCTACAGTGTGACTCCTTTTTCCGACTGGTAGACTTAAACAGTCATGTGGGCGATGATAGTGAGACCTGGAGGAGTGTGATTGGGAAGAACAGCCTATCTGATCTTAACCTGAGTGGTGTTCTGTTATTGGACTTCCTTGCAAATTCCAGATAATGCAGTTGTTTAGGTAAAGGCTGTCACTGATAATTTACTGACTGCCTTAAGTCTTACTGAAACCTCTCAATGGTGAATTCCAATCAGCCGAATTCTCTTGCTTCTTCCTCGCCTCGCAAAACAGAGACTTCAAGACTCCAAGATTTAAACCATTTTGTCCGCAGGCATGACCGAACCTGGCCTACGAGCCACAAGACTCACTCCCAGCTTCCGGTTCAGCTCCAGCAGATTCTGAGTCTGAGTGTGTAATGCTCTGTACATACTGTCATATTGACCAGGCAGTCTTGTCAAGGCCAGAACGGCTGCTCAGACTTTCTGAATTTATCCAATAAGTCCAATCAGAAAGTATCCTGTTACCAATAAGCCAAATATGTCAAAGATGTCTTCAATGGACAAACCTGCCAGGCATATTACCCTCCAGTGTCCCCAGGAGTCCATAATGTAGCCAGCTGGGTAAGTTATGGTCGGACAAGACGGTTCTCCTTTTCCCACTCTCGTCGTCGAGAAAATTTGACCAATAGCATTGAGAGACCAGCTGACTAAATCAAGTGGTGGAAATGAGCTTTCTCCAAAGGGTGGCTGGCCTCTAGCTTATAGATGGGGTGAAGAGTGCAGTAGAGCTGATACTCCTCCACATGGAAAGGAGCCAGTTGAGGTGATTCAGGCATTTGTCTAGCATAACTCCTGGGTAAGGTTTTTTGGGCATGTCCTACAGGCTCCAGGGCAGACCCACGACACGCTGGAGAGATTATATCGCTCAGCTGGCCTGGGAATGCCTTGGCATTCCCCCGTATAAGCTGGAGGAGGTGGCAGGATGAAAGAAGATGGACGGATGGATGGATGGATGGATGGATGGATGGATGGATGGATTGATTAAACGACAATTCACAAACAATTTCATAATGTGACTGGATCACTTCTAGTTCTAAAAGTTCAGACAATTATTACTCGAGCCTTCAGTTTCCCGCAGCCTTACAGGACTTGATTACAAGTTTCAGCTTGCTGTTTAGCTGTCTGGCTAAAAACGGTGGTACTTTTTTCAGTCTTACCACTCTCACGATCTTGTTATGAGCTCTTGTTTTGAGAAAAAATACAAAAATGAATATAAATTCCCCAGTTTACACTATCAGCTCACCAACAGGCACACTGTCAGGCAATGCAGGAGGGGAAAGCACACATACACAAAAAGTAGCTGATAGTTAGTGGACAGAAAGATAATATCTTTTGAGGAGGAGCTTTTAGAAACCTATAATGGAGCCAAGACGTGGATGGTGAGCTCTTTAGGTCATGATTCCTAATAAATTATTGCTGCCCTGTAACTGCTAGATGTGCGCAATTGTTTGTGGGCTAGTTTACCACACCTACATTGTCTACAGAGCGTGTTTCTGCTGCCTTCTGGAAAATTTCCAACATATTTTTGAGATGACCTTTCTAAAAATAAAAAAGGGGAAAATAACATGCCTATTTTACCATTTTGGTTTGTACAATCAGCAGCATGTCAGCATTTAGTCACCATTCCCATTTAAATAAAATACAAACTGCATGGTTTATTGGTTGCCTGACTTGATGCAGGACTCTTTAAGAAAAGTAAACAAATTTCCCCCCTTTTCTATTAAAAACATAACAGATGCAGGAAGCATTAACCATTAGACCTATATTAGAATGGGTCACAATTACTCACTAAGCCTCTGTGTTTTGGAGATCCAAAATACACACAGTGACCTGGACTAAAATGACACTACTTAGTCCCATTGTCTCCTCTCCATCCCATTCTGTTTCTCTCACTCTCCCGTGGAGCAGTGAATCACAGAGATTTTGGAGGGCTTGTTACTCCAGCTGCCTTGTTAGCAGCTTTGATTAATCTTTATTTGAATTTCAGAAGAGGGCTAAACTGCTGCATTTAATGGAAGTAGTGATTTTAGGGATTGGTGGCGATTTCAAGATTGTTCAGCCCAGTGTGAGAGAGGGATGATCTTAGACATCGTGTTTGGAGTAGAGGGCGTTAGAGCTGACATCAACAAATCATATTCAAACATCCTCGTTCCTGGACTACAGTATTTTTTGTAGAATCAGAATAAAACTATCATCTAATTATTCTCTTTTGAACAGTTCTTATATAGTTCAGGTTCATGAAGTCTTCCTGTTGCCTGTATCTTCCAGTGAACAACACGCTCAACTCCATTTGGGTCCAGGTAGATATATGCTCATGGTCATTTTATTAGGCACACTTAAAAACATGCATGGGTAAAATACAGGATGGGACACCATCTTAATCAGGCCAGAGAAATCCAAAATCAGAACAGCCCCTCAATAAAACTGTATATAAACGATGGATCTAGCCACTGTGATGGCGCCCACTGGTTAGTGAAGTCCTGCTGTCAAGTCTTGAGCTCATAGTTACCATCTTGGTTTTTTGAAACTAGATGTGCTGAGCGGTGGGGTGGATCTGACTCTGAGGAACACCACACACTCATTGGCTAACAACCTCTTGCTGACAAGTTGTTAGCCAATAAATATAACCTTGTTATCCGTCTTTGTGACTCTAAAATGCTACATGCTCAGTTCAGGGTTACTAAAAACATCAGCAGTGTGAATGAAGATTCTTCCTGGTGTCTTAATGCCAGGCAGTAACCTCCGGTGCTGATAAATTAAGCCAATGCTGAAATTATAAAAAAAAATGAAATTTCGATTGTGACCACTTGGGGCTGGCTCCAAAGAGAGTCATTCCCATAGACTCCCATGTTGGGATGCTCGACTTTACAGCATTAAGAGTTTTCCCGTTCATAACAAATCTGCAGGGAGTGATTTTTTTAATAATTCATCCACCTGGATATCAGAGTTAGGGGCTTGGCAAATTTGGTTGACAGATGTCCCAACCAGTGTTGGGGTCATTACACAAAAAGGTGATGTATTACACATTACTCGTTGCTTTTCTTATAATGTAAGTAATGCAGTATGTTACTTAATTACTCGCCGGAGAAAGTTATTTGTTATACTATTTGTTACATTACCTTCATGTTACTAAAATGACCTGAAACACGTTGCCACATGATTACCAGGTAACAATATAGACCTGAGGCTACAGCTCCACACACCATCATCAGCTATAAGCGTCAACTTTAATATCATTCTGGGTTCTTGGCTAGCTTCGTGTTAGCATGCTGTTTGTGCAGATTCTTGCAAAGATCCAAAGTTCTGTTAGCATTATAATGCACTTGTTTCTGTCTTGGGTTTGCATTTCACCATTGCACTCTTGTCCTTTCATGTAGTGAAAATAAAAGTAATGTCCTTTTCATATCCCCATTTCTCCAAAGATGTAGACCACTCCACCATTTCCTTCCTCCTGCACATGAACTTACATCAGCTGACTGTAGCTGAACTGAACTGGACCCCCTGATTGTATCTGTGCTGTTGATGCATTTTAATTGAATTATCTGATAATTAATATAACCTGCTGTGTGGTACAGCCCATCTAAGACGTCTGTGCTCCAGTTTTAGTGAGAGAAATTCTAGTGTTTTATTAGTTGCTTAGCAATAATTAGCAGTGTGTGTGTGTCTGTGCATTGCAACCACAGTTTACTGATCCAAGCGTTGCTTGCAGATAACTTAGCATCTGCCCTGTTGTCCAACTTCTGGCTGCAATAAAACAACCTGACAGCTTCAAAATGCAACACCCAAAAACCGGGTCTGTCTTTCAAACAGATTCATGAAGAATGCTGTCGGAATGTATACACATTGATGTTGGACGAAACCATGACAAGCTGCCACCACATCACAGGACCAATAAATGTTATTTTAAGAGAGTTTTAGTGGTGTTGTGTTCACTGGTACATCTCCCGCATAGCAAAAAGAAGATCCGTAGTAATGAAGCGGTGATAAAGCCCCCAGCACCAGCAGCCTCTAAATAATAACCCGTGTTAAAAACTACAACACTCCATTCAGCTGAATTGTCTGTGAATATATATGAAAAATGTGTGTAAAGCTACAAATGGGGTAACCATAAAGTAAAAGCATTACAAAGTACGTTTTTCCTTTTCTTCTCATTTTGCTGACAGTGAGGAAAAACGGCAACATCTGAGACTTTTTTTAATCACTGAGAAAATTCTGAATATATGTAATAATTTAGGGTCCTGAAGGGAGGCTTGGTAAAAATGGCAGCCCTGTAATTGCCTTCCTCATGCATACAGTACCACTCAAGTAATATGTATTTTTTAAATTTGTTTCACCTCAGTTATTTCTTTGGCGTATAGGAATGCTCTGCAGTGCCGGCTCATTTGAATTGAAAATGATGAAATTATATTTCTCTTTTCAAAAAGTATTATTTGTATGGCTCATTTCAGAAAGGAGCATTGCCGAATATTTCACATTTGTTTTTTTTGTTTTTTTATTAAAAACCCTCATTTGTCAATGCTGGATCGAACCTGGAGGAAAAGGGAAATCTGTCCTTCTGTGTGGTTACACGTGTATCACTAGAAATTTGAATAGACTGGAATAGGGTGCATTCATTTCAAAGTAAAAAGCCAAACTAATTTGGATTTAGACGGAGGCGGCAATGTCAAAATAAATCCCGCATGATACCTTGTTGGTACAGTGCATCTCAGCTGCTTTATTACAATGGAGAGTGCTTCGGTCGGGGGGAAAAAAAAAAAAAAATCAGGCATCAGAGGATAAAACCTCAAGATTTGTTGTGAGTGTGAGGCCCCTGCTTGATTGCTGTGCGGCGCAATAATTTGGCAAACTGCTGAGCTAATTGAAGAGATGCATCTACCTTGACACTTGATTTCTCAACAGCTTGCATATATTTATAGTCTGTCAGCTGCTCATTGTGAGCCTGTGTTAATCACTCCTTGGCAATATTGTCCACCAATTTAGTCCAGACAATCTCGACAACATGCCGTCAAGCTGTCCGTCAGAATAAACTGTAATCATTGATCATACGGCAACTTTATCTAGTGTCATCATTAGGTGGTAATTTCAATTTTACGACCCAATCAAACACTAAAAAGGCAAGATTTTATATTGATATAATTACCGGTGCCTCTGCAGTTGCTCCCCTAATGGCACTTATCAGTTTATGTTGTATGGTTTCTCTTTGGTATGTTGTGTGTTTCCTGCTCCACTCTTAAGCCTTTGTATGTGCTACTTTTAAAAAGAGGATCAAGTTTGGCCATCGGCTCTGCTTCTCTCAAGAATTTGCCGTAGGTTGAGTGGTAGAATCAGACTGTGGGCCATATTTTTCTCAGCAAGAGGCTGGATTATCGCCACTATTCTTTTCAGTGCTTCACACCACGTCTGTCTCTGTCTCATTGTACTATTGCCTGGTTATTTCAAGGAAAACCTCCATTTTTTCATGTCCTCATCCTTCAAAAACTTCAAAACTGGGATGGCTGTCTTACATTTATTCAGTCCTTCACGAATGAGCTTGAAGTCCTTCTGTGAAAACAATTTAGAGTAAAAAGCAAGACCGACTGTTTTCTTTTCTCAGAGTAGAAAAGCTGACTTTTACTTATCTTCTCACCATTGATTGATGATAACGTGTCCGTCCTCACTCTTCTTTTCAGGAAAATATAATCCCCCTTGACCTGAAAAGGTCCTCTGGTGACTAATTCAGTCCTGACTCTATCAGAGAAGGCAATGAACGAGGATGATGATCCTATGCAACCACTGAGGTTGATGCGCAGTCAGGGGCAGCTGCGTCCATTGTTGGAGGGCTTAAAATCTATTTGGGTTCCTCCTGGTGCACAGCAATGCCTGGCCTCATGTGACGAGAGTATGCAGGTACTTCTGACTTTATGGGACGTTATGTTTTGGTTCATCTGATGCCGCCAGGATGCACCTCAGACTGTCCAGGAGCTCGGTGATGCCCTGGTGCAGATCTGGGAGCAGAATCCCCAGGACACCATCCATCATCTCAGTAGCAGCAGTCATATAAGCTGCCGAGTACCATTTTGAGTTGCTGCAATAATACTTGGACTAACACACGGACTAGCCTGCCGCATCATTTTTTCACTTTGATTTTTGAGGTGAATTTGAATTCAACCCTCTGTGATGATTTTTATTTCCATCAAACGATGTGGCATCCTTTTGTTCCTAACACATTACCCAGAAAATATCAGTGTAGATATCCAGCATGCCCCCCCCCCCATTGAGATCTGATGTATTTTTCTAAGTGTTCCTTTAATTTTTTTGAGGAGTATAGCTTTACTTACTAAAATTGATTGTAACCCGTCGGAAATCTGTCTGCATTTATAAATTAGACTGCAATTATTTGCAAACTGTCTGAGAGTGCAATCAGTCTGTGCCCCCCCCCCCCCCCCCAAAAAAAACAAAAAACACAAAAAAAAAAAAAAAA
>JAVDPK010000123.1:150588-163638 GCA_034780415.1 Cichlasoma orientale | reverse complement strand
TTCGCCATTGCCCCCCCCCCCCCCCCCCAATGTGTTGAAGTCATCCTGTACCCTTAGCAGAAAGACAGCCAAAAACATAATGTTTCCACCTCCGTGCTTGACTGTGGTGATGGTGTTCTTTGGGTCATACTTAGCAGTTCTCTTCCTTCAAACATAACGAGTCGAGTTTATGCCAAAGATATCCTGTCTCTCTCCATTAAAATGAAACTACCATAAAATTTAGACTTTCTTTGTGAGCCAATTCAGCATGGAATAAAATCATTATTTCCCCCACTGTATGTCACCCATCTCTGCCTTTTACAACTCTTCTCCTTTTCTACTGCCTTAACACACACCTCACATCCATTAGCAGTAGGTATGTTGACCCTGGCATTTCATCATTTCCATATATGTTTTCTGTATGCCAGGTGCAGCTCCCACTAGACAATTAACAAGCAGTTGCTTAAAGGCAGCTGAGTGTGTACTGTTTTTAAAGAACGAGCTTACTAAGCTGTGACAAAGGGGCTCTAATTCAAATGTGTACTTTATGTTTCAGTGATGATGTATGCTGTTTTGTAAATGAAATGGAATAAGAAATTTATAGACTGAATAGATTTGTTTATCAAGCGTAAAAGCCTTCTGTTCGAATGCTGTCATGTTTGGCTAATTAGAGAGGACTAATGCGTTTTCCTTGTTTCTCCTCGAGCTTCCTCTGCTTGGCGCACCACTTTTTAAATGAAACCCATACGGAGTGTGTGAGGTTATATCTTGCGCCCACATGCCTGTCAGTGGAGACTGCTGGACTCAGCTGGTGGAGTTATGTAAGATTCACCTGAAAGAGCACATCTGATAACGGAGACGGGAAGAATGGAAGCACATGTACCAACACATGCGCGTGTACCACTTCCTGGTAGTACACTGTATCCTGTCGCACAAACTCATGCACATTACATAACCTATGTACACACTTTATATTCTCTATCACCTGTTGGCATTGAGTGTGGCTGCTAATGCTCCTATAGGGACTGGGATTATATTCTTAGCATCCTTGTTCTTTCTTCACAGCTGCAGACTAGATAACAGTGCTATCATGTTAAATCTCACTTTCTTTGTAGCATGTAGTGTAACTTGCACCTGACATGCTGCAGGGGCTTTACAAGAGGGATACAAATCTCCTAGCAACCCCAGTGACTGCCATCAAAGTTATTGGATAGCCATGCATAAAATAGCCATATGAAGAAAGCGGAAGGTTTGCTGTGGCTATGGTTTCAGTGTCCACGTGTCCTTGAAGAGAAGATCCGAGGAGCAGTTATTTGTTCATACTTGCTTTTTTTTTTTTTTTGGAGTGACAGATTTGAGAGATGACTCTGTCCCATTAGAAACTATAAACTATCCTCTTGATAATCAGTGTTATCGCAGTAATTGAAAGTTTACGTTGACATCTGGTAAACTAGTCCATGCATTTGCTACTTCTTGACTAGAGCATTGTAACCACTCTTCAGGATGTTTCCAGTTACTCTCTGAAAAGCCTCCAGTGGACCCAAAAACCCTGGAATGAGAGTAATGAAAAGAAATGGAGAGAATGATCACGTTTCTCCCACATTAGCTTCAGTGTCTCCCTGTAACAGCCAGGGTAGAATTTAAAATACTTCTCCTCACAAAGTTCTTTTATGGATCATATTCCATCAAATTCTAAAGACCTCATAGTAACATAATACTTCAATAGAGTTCACTTCCTAATTGTACTTGTACAGTTTCCAAAAAATTTCCTTTTTGATGAAGCCTATAGTCAGGGCTGAAGACCCTGAAACATCATTTTCCAATGCAACCTCTCCTCTATTCTATGCTGTTTACCCTCCATAGATTTATGCCACCGCTGTATGTCAGTAACTTTGTGTCCTCTCTCTTTTGTGCTATTTACCTTGCTGTCAGGGATTCTGTATAGAATGAAGTTGATTTTACATTTTAACCCAGAGTACAAGCTTTCAGGACAAACCTGTTGCCATCCTCTGTAAGATGCAATTTATTTTCTGTCATGGCTTCACCTGGGCCACCGCTCAGGTAGCTGTGATGTCTCTCTGGAGGGAATCACCCTTGCGCTTTGAGGACACCTTTTCTTCACTGGAAGTCATTCTGGACACTACGATGTCCTTAACGGCAGCACATTTTACACTGTATTGGTAGAGTTTTTAAAAAAGGCTTCTTGAAAAAAACCTTTACTAACGCTGGTCTACAGCCAAAATGCTTAGAAAAATGTGGGTAAACTTCACTAGTTTGAGGTCACTGAAGCTGAAAGGGGTGACTAAAATTGTTGGTTGACTCTAGTTTTCATGATATGCTACCACGTCTGCTCAAAGACCAAGTGTTCTTAATTGAAACCACAAATGACTAAAATAGATTTTAACCCCTGAATTGGCAAAAAAAAAAAAAAGGCCCAAATTAGGCACTAATTTTCAGATGCACACTCTTGTCCATATACAACACATGTACGTTATTATTTAAAAATTCATATTTCTTCTCTATGTAGACATATACACACTATTTTGCCAAAAGTATTCACTCACCCATCTTAATCATTGAATTTAGGTGTTCCAGTCACTTCCATGGCCACAGGTGTATAAACCAAGCACTTAGGCATCAGAACTGGACCATGGCACAATGGAAGAAGGTTGCCAAGTCTGATGAATCGTGTTTTCTTTCACATCAAGTGGGTGGCTGGGTGCGTGTGTGTTGCTTACCTGGGGAACACCTGGCACCAAGATGCACTTTAGAAAGAAGGCAAGCTGGTGGCAGCAGTGTGATGCTTTGGGTAATGTTCTGCAGGGAAACCTTGAGTCCTGCCATACATTTGGATGTTACTTTGATATGTGCCACCTACCTAAGCATTATTCCAGACCCTGTACACCCTTTCATGGAAAGAATATTCCCTGATGGCTGTGGCCTCTTTGCTGCCACAAAGCAAAAATGGTTTAGGAATGGTTTGAGAAGCACAACAAGTTTGAGGTGTTGACTTGGCCTCCAAATTCACCAGATCTCAATACATTCAAACATCTGTGGGACGTCCTGGACATACAAGTCCAATCCATGGAGGTCCCACCTCATAACTTACCTTACTTAAAGAATCTGTTGCTAATATCTTGGTGCAGATACCACAGCACACCATCGGGGATCAAGTGGGTCAATGCCTCAATGGGCCAGGGCTGAAAATTGTTGAGTGTAAGATAAAAATCTGTAATAATGTCACTCCTGAATATATAATAAGGCACTTTATCACAAATTCCAAGTGTGGGTTAATCACCTGCATTTTGATAAGAAACATCTTGTAGTCTATTGTGTTTCAGATGGCCAAGCTTCTTAAATTATTCATCCAATTTTGATGAAATTGGGCTCGTATAAATTGGAACGGTATCAAATATCAAATTAAATGGTCAATTTAATTTTGTAGTCCATTGTGTTTAGTCTGAGAATAGCGAGGGGGTGTAGGAGCAGGGTTATTTCTCAGTCATGGAAAGAAACAAATGCCCAAACCATAGGTGATGCAAGATGCAACCAGTAATCACTAATTAATAAAAGCAGTGGAAGCCACAGGGATCCCTAAGTATTACTAAAATAATCAAAGAATTGTTAATTCATTAAAGATAAAGGACAAACAACCTCGAGAAAGTAAAGCTATGCCTGCCTTTAGTGCCATTAAAACTGCCTAACATTTACAACAAATGTGACTCTGAGATCTGCTGTAATGAATAATTATATTTTCCAGTAAGAAATAATTAACTGCTATCAGACTCATGCTCTATGGTGGATTTTACTGCCAGCATTAACACCACTACACTGGACTTGAATAGCGAATATTACCAATATTTTAAGCCATTTACCGCATTTTAATCCTCGGAGATCTACAATAATGCTCACAATTTTAGAGGATTTAGTGAGCAGCACTGCATTCACCTTAGCCAAGAGCCAGTCAAGGCCTATTAATTTAGAACATCATCCACAGGTACAAATGAATACAAAAATACTTATTTGGATTCTTCAGAGAAATTAGATTATTTTACAGGCCAAAGCATTGGTTATGTTGAAGTGTTCTTTGAAATGTCAAAACTATTGCTCTTGAATGAAAAGAAAGACTTCACATTTTTAAACTAAGTGTTACAAATGTCTGAATGTCAGCTGTTTTACTTTGATTTGATCTCTGGGTGGGCTACAGGGGTATTTCTCCGTGTCAGAGCCCTGGAGGATGGAAAAGGTTCAAACAGGGCAGGATTAGTTAAATGCAAAACAGGATTGACATTTAAGTCAATCATTGGGCCGGGCTTTGACTTGGTGTTGGCTCTCACTGTGGTATTGTATTGTATTGTGTTGCACAGTGGTGTTTTGTGTAGCTAAATCTGTCTAGCTTGATTAATTATAAACCTTTAGATAATGACTTACTTCATAATGGAGTCTTCTTGTCCTTTATCCAAAGCACACTCTATGCTGAATTACCTGTAAATTACATTCATAGTATTCACTTATTTTTAGTGATGGGAGGTCTGGTTCTTTTCAAAGATTCGGCTCTTTTGGCTTGGCTCGCTTTGAAGGACTGGCTCTTACGGCTCCCAAATGGCTCTTCATCTAGTATCACTCTGAACCTTCTATTTAAGCTTAATTTCACAATTATGAATGGTTTGCATGTTGGTAAGGAATTTTTTTTATTCCAAGTTTTTATAAAAGCCTTATTTTTATGCTTTTTTTTTCATTAAAAAAAATACAGTTGCTAGTGTTTAACATTTTAATCTAAACTTTAAATGAGCAACTGAACACAGAAACCACAGCAAGTAAATCAATTAAAGAAGAAGTGGTGTCGCACACAACAAGCCCCGCCCCCAGCAGACCTTTTAGCAAATTTGTATTTGTAAAAGCTTTATCTCTTATAATGAGAAAATATGTGATTTGTCGGGTAGGCGATAATAGGGGAACTGAGTGATTGGATTAATATAATGTCATATATTTGCGTATCCGGATAGTATCTCAATCACATGTTCATGATCCAGATGGTGTTCAGTTTGGCACTAGTTCTTAGCCCTCTGCAACTGTGTATTGAATATCAGATGAATCTGATTCGTTTTGGGGAAGATATAATTTTTTTTTTTAAATTTTGCCCTGTCTGGGGTTCAGGGTATAATTGTTTTTTGACTACTTTTGATTTTACCTTAATATTTCACCTAAAAAACAGTTTACCTTGACTTATTTGGTATCATCTTTTTCAGCCCAACGTCACGTGTGACTGTACAGTTACCTTCAGTGCCATGCGCCAAAACAGTGCAGAGCCGCTACCTAAACTCTACTCCCACAGAGGTCAATTATCTCATTAATAGTGTTATATCCTCACTGCGTATGACTCTGAATACTGTGACTCCTCTGAAAAAGAAAGCCTCGAATCAGAAGTGCCTGACTCCCTGGTATAACTCTCAAACATTCGCCTTAAAGCAGATAACTGGTAAGCGGGAAAGGAAATGATATCTCACTGATTTAGAATATGCTCATTTAACCTGTAAAAACAGTTTGTTGATCTATTTAGTTCCTAGGATACTTAAGAGTAGAATGGGAGGCAGAGCTTTCAGGCTTTCTGTGGAACCAACTCCTAGTTTGGATTCAGGAGACAGACACCCTCTTTACTTTTGAGATTAGTCTTAAAACCTTCCTTTTTGATAAAGCTTATATTTGGGTTGGATCAGGTGACCCTGAGCCCTCCCTTAATTATGCTGCAATAGGCCTAAGCTGCTGGGGGCTTCCCATGATGCACAGAACATTTCTTCTTCACTCAC
Organism: Cichlasoma orientale; assembly: GCA_034780415.1. Taxonomy (NCBI): domain Eukaryota; kingdom Metazoa; phylum Chordata; class Actinopteri; order Cichliformes; family Cichlidae; genus Cichlasoma; species Cichlasoma orientale. The sequence continues at coordinate 157,852 of JAVDPK010000123.1, read as the reverse complement.
CTCTTTCCACTCTCTCTGTGTTTATACCCCACTCTGCATTTTCATTTTCATTGTAGGGTCTTTACCTTACAATATAAAGTGCCTTGAGGTGACTGTTTGTTGTGATTTGGCCCTATATAAATAAAATTGAATTGAATTGAATTTAATCACGAGTTATTATTAATCTCTGGCTCTCTTCCACAGTTTCTTTTGTCCTGTTTCCCTCCCCCCCACCCCTGTTTTCATGGATAGATAAAGCTGGGTATCATCTGCATAGCAATGAAAACGTATGCTATGTCTCCTAATGATACTGCCTAAGGGAAACATGTATAATGTAAACAGAATTGGTGCAGGCACAGAACCAGGTGAAACTCCATAATCAACCTTAGCGTGGTAAGTAGACTCCCTATTTATCTGAACAAATTGGAGTCTGTTAGATATGATTCAAACCACTGCAGCACACTACCTTTAATACCTACGGCATTCTCTAATCTCTGTAATAAAATATTATGGTCAACAGTATTGAACGCTACACTGAGGTCTAGCAGGACAAACACAGAGATGAGACCACTGTCAGAGGCCATGAGAAGATCATTTGTAAATTTCACTAAAGCTGTTTCTGTACTGTTTCTGAAACCTGTCTGTGCAAAAATAATATAATGCTACCTGACATGCAAATAGGACAAACATAACTGCTTGCTCGTTTTCTTGCAATATCTTTACAGTGAAAAATTATCAGTTCAATTCTAGCCATTCCTCAAAAAACATTATTGATATCATGTCATTTAAATTTTTAACTTTTCTTTTCTGCATTTTCCAAAATTGTAGTTTTTGTATTACTACCCCAAGCTTCCACAGGTGGGTCAAAAATGACCCGCATTCATTTCCAATGAAGTTGGAACTTTTGATTCTTATCAACTGTGACTATCAGGAATATATATTTTCTTCTGTCACCCCTTAATAAGATTACTTTACACAACAATAACTGATAAATGTAAGTATTATTTTTACTTTTTTGATATGCATTCATGACTATTGTGTGAAAGAGTGTTTATTATTATCTGTGATCAAATGTGCCTATTTTATAGTTTGTGAAATTAACCAGGTAACATTACTATATACCAATCTATTGCATGTGTGTGTTGTGCGCATACATGTGTGGTTAGTTATATAGCTACATATTGACCAATAGTTTGCTTGTCATTCAAACATTCTCTTTCTTTGATGTTTCCTCATTTGGTGTGTCATGGCTGCCAGGTATACAGTTGAAATGGTCCTATGGATGCTGAATGAAGTGGCATGGGGATTGGACTCAGAATCGGAACTATTTAGTTCAACTGAATTCAGTTTTATTCATATAGCACCAATTCACACTCCCCTCAAGGTGCTTTATGTTGCAAGGTAAAGACTGTACAACACAGATAACCCAACAATCAGAACACTCCCTATGAGCAAGCACTTGGCAACAGTGGGAAGGAAAAACTCCCTCCAGCAGAACCATGCTCAGGGAGGGGCAGCAATTTGTTACAACTGGTTGGGGGTGAGGGGAGGGAGACAGGACAAAAGACTTGCCGTGGAAGAGAGCCAGAGATTAATAATAACTAATGATTAAATGCAGAGTAGTGTAAAAATACATAGAATGTGAAAAGAGGTGAGTGAAGAAGAAACACCCAGCAGCCAAAGCCTATTGCAGTTTAACTAAGGGTGGGTTCAGGTTCACCTGATCTCTATCTATGAGCTTTATCAAAAAGGAAAATTCTAAGCCTAATCTTAAAAAAAGTGCCTGTCTCCCAAATCCAAACTGGGAGCTGCAGGCTCTGCCTCCCAATCTACTTTTAAACACCCTAGGAACCACAAGTCTGAGAGTGAAGTGCTCTATTGGGGTGATACGATACTATGAGGTCTTTAAGATAAGGTGGGGCCTGCTCATTCAAGATCTTGTATGTAAGAAGAAGGATTTTAAATTGGATTTGGCCAAATCTGTATTTAACAGGGAGCCAATGAAGAGAAGCCAACATGGGAGAAATATGCTCTCTCTTTCTAGTCCTCGTCAGTACTCGCTGCAGCATTTTGGATTAGCTGAAGGCTTTTCAGGAAGCTTTTAGGACAGCCTGATAATAAAGAATTACAAGAGTCCAGCCCAGAAGTAATAAATACATGAATCAACATTTTAGCAACACATTGAGACGGGATGTTTCTAATTTTAGAAATATTGTGCAAATGCAAAAAAGTAGTTCTACATATTTGTTTAATATGAAGAAAATATCCTGGTCTAAAATAACTCCAAGAGTCATGACCTGGAATGGTTTTCAGTAAATTTCTTGAATTTCTTGCCCTTTCAGTTATTCAGCTACTGTGGTAATTCATATGTTGTATGTCCACAACCACTTTACCAACTAAAGAGACTTAAACTGAAAAATGTCAAAAACTTTAAAAAAAGGTAAAGAACTTCTTAAGATTACTTAAGTGGAGTCACAAAAATCATTAAATGATGTGACTCTCATTAGAGCCGGCCAAGGGAAGAAAGACAGAAATATGCTGCAGAGGAAAAGTTTATCAGGGTTGGATGCCTCAGTAATCGCTAATTAACAGCATCTCAGATTAGAGCCCACATCAATGCTTCCTAGAGTTCAAGTAGCAGACACATATCAAACATCAATTGTTGGGAGGTGACTGGGTCTTCTTGATTGAACTGAAGCAAAGAAACTGCTGCTGAGGGAGACTAAGATGAAAAAGAGAATTGCTTTCACAAAGAAACAGAAGTGGAAATCTGGACTTGGACTCATGAATTATGAGGTTTTTGGTTCAGGACTTATTGTATTTGGGTGAGATACAAAGAAGAAGAATGGATGCAATATGATTGCTTAGTTTTAGCTGTGATTGGAGGAGGAGGAGGTAAGATGTTTTGCTTGTGACGCTATTTGTCATTTATTCAGTTGAAGATGGGTACCATCTTGCAAAAGAATCCTAGCAGGGTTAGCCTTAAATGCTACAAGCTTTCTTTAATATTAAAAAGTCTTAGTGGCAAAAATTTAGAGTTTTGAAGATGAAAAATAAAGCCAGATGGAAGTCTCAAAAATTGCAGTTCCTTCAATGCCTATAGGCTGGCTGCAAAAGTGAATATATCCCATACGCGCCCGTGTTATAGCTAATTCTCTCCTTCATATCACTTTTTTTTTTTTTTTTTTACAACTCACTCATTTGGTCATTGGTATGGCTACTATGAATGACAGGTATGTTGCTAGGCAACATGTGTCTGCTAGAACTCACCGCTGCTAGTTTGAATCATTGAATTGGACCTGTCTATCATGTTTGGGGTGTTGGAAGATTTTGAATGGAATGATCCGACAAACAATATGGATTGCTATGTTGTAGCTTGCTAGCATTAGTTGATAATTTTGAATTCCACCTTGTTTTCTAAATATGGTCACTTCTGGCTCTAAAATAACCAACACAAAGTCAGCCAAACCAATAACTGTGAAGATTTAAAAGGTAGAGTCCAGAAACCAGTGGGTGAGGTCATGATTGCCATGTCCATCTTTTATATACAGTCTATAGGTTAGACCAACTTAACCCGAGGGAGACTCTACAGGCTCTTGTAATATGCTTTACTGTCAACGTGAAAGCAAAAATCAAGAAAAGTTGTGACATCAATGTTCACAAGACCTGTTGCTACTGTGAAGTGACTCCACCACAAGCACAAATCATAGAGATTTGTTGGACCTTGGATCTCCATCCCATTATATATCTACACCAGTCTTTGAATATTTACACAATCGAGGAGCATAGAAAATTGGCAGCAAATACCAAGGTTTGCTTGTAATGATGCAGGCTCTATTTAATATAAATTACAACAAATGAGTCCACATGGATGAACACATGGATATGTGTTGTTGCAGGAGTCAGTCTGTTCTGTAAAGAACTGAACACATGCATTTAAATTACATGGAAATGTAGGCTGTCTACTCATTTCTTTGTAGGAGGTCCCATGAATGTTGCATGTGGAATCACATCAGTGAATTAAAAGCCCCCTGCTGAGATCCTGCCTGTTTTGTTTCAAGCTCTAAATACTCGAGCTGGAGAAAAATGAGTGGAGAGGAGAGAGACGAGACAGATGAAGCGAGACTGAAAGTTTGGGAGAAATAAGTCGAACGGAGGAGGAAGGAGGATAGACTAAAGAAGAAGATAATGCTGAGTGAGGGCGCCGGGAAGAGGTGTGTTGGAGAAAAGTGGTTGAGGAGTTTGAAAGAGAGTAAAGGGTAACAAACAAGATTTCACAGTACGTTCTCCCTGCGAGTGTGCTGTACTCAGCCCACCAGATTAACACCATTCATTTGTACTGCAGATTTCCACACTTCAGAGGCCGATTTGTTCAGGCACCCTGCTGGGTTGCACGGGGTTTGGCCAATCCATTCCTGCATATTTAAAACTGTGGCTTCATCCAGTGCCTTGGTTGCTATTGACTGACTGAAAAGTCCAGAAATGTATTATTTTTTTTTATAGAAGAAATAAAATGGCTATTTACAGTCTTGACCTTTCTCCCCCAACAGTTGTTGAAGATTGCGTGCTTTGGGTGAGTCCGAGTGATCTAGTGAGTCAGACATTTAGGATTCAGGCATCTTTATATGGAGCTCACGCACAGCCATGAAAGCATGAGGCAGAGTTCACAGAGCATAGCAAAGACCGACCTTTTCTCATTTTTGCTCTAAAGAGAGGGGCAGCAACATGTTTGACCATGAAGGAATGTTTGCAGTGTAGAAGCATTTTTACTAGAGGAATGAGGGTAACTGATTTATTGATTGATTGATTGATTGATTGATTGATGGATTGATTTTTTAAAATCATCCAGGACTGATGTTGATTCAGACCGGTGGCCAGAGGTGTGAAATTCATTGGCTAAAATGTACAAACATTTTCATTCTTAGTGTATTTATGGCCACAATAATTAAACCACCTTTATTTCTCAACTCAGTCTGAACTCTCTGAGGCAGCTTTCCTGTATTTTCTTTAAGCAGTCTTCAGGAGTAGTTCTCCAGGTTTCTTGAAGGACATTCGAAGCTCTTCTATGGAAGCTGGCTGCCTTTTGTTCTGCTCTCTGTCAAGATGATCCCACACTGCCTCGGTAATGGTGAAGTCCTGGTCCAGTTCTTGTGTAGTTTGGCATACCTCCGCCTTTTCTCGCTGTTTCCCTTCCTTAAGAATGGCTTCTTGACAGCCACTCTTCCACTAGGACGTTTCTGATGAGTCTTCAGTGAAGAGTAGATGGATCAGCTGAAGGATGAGATGCATCTCTCAGGTCTGTCAGGTCAGATACTGCTCATCTGCTCTATATAAAATTCGAACTGTTCCTTTGCTAAGTTGTGTGTTGTGTGTAAACATAACTCTGGCTGATCCTTTGAATTAGTTGCCTTTTTTTTATGCTTAAATGATTCATAGGTCAGACTGAAAAAAAACCCCCATTCCTCTGAAAATGGCCAGATACAAGGAGTGGAGTGAAAATGAAAACGCAGCCAATGTCCAAAGAAAAACTTTGAAAGACCTTCAGAAAACCTGGAGACCAATACTCATTATATACAATGCTGTATATAATGAGTGTATTTGGACCCACAGATCAGATGTTTGTGCGTGGTTATTCTCGCAGTATTTTAGAGTAATAGGTGAATGATAGTGCTATGGACTGGACTATTTTGGTTGCTAAAGCTTCCCTAAGACATATATGCTATGTTAATTATCTCACTTTGATGAGTATGTGTATTTGGCTTAAGTAAGCAGTGTTACAACTAAATAAATGAAGTCTGCCTTACAGTATGAATCTTCTTTTATAAACTAATTAGCTCTTAAATGAACTACAATACCCACGTCGGTTTTCTTGTCATCATCCTGCATCAGAATACTTGCTTAAGCAGAATGACATTTACTTTACTTTGAGTTATTTTTATCGCTCAACCTTTCACTAAATCCAACTCTAATCGTGAAAGTGTTTTTTTTTTTTCGGCCTGGACTTTAGCACACGTACAGCCGCTCTTCCGCCTCACAGAGAAGGGCTTAGGAGTCGAACATAACAGCAGCTTGACCCTCTGTCTGCCACGTGCAGTTCTGCTTCTCCCGTGGCTCCTTTTCCCTGCCAGGTGTCCGGCTCCCCGCCGAGGCCCGGTCTCGCCGCTGAAATTGAAATGAGGTATTAAACTCTATTCCGGCCTTGAACTCTCGCTTTCTAAAATAAACCCACCTTTCATGCTCTCACTCTTTTGGTTGTATTTGTGCTCCTGGCAGGGAGGACTCACGCTGAGGTGCAAGCTTTTGTGCATGGATGTGTATCGGCGTGTGTGAGCACAATACCTGTGGTTTAATGTGCCCATTTGATTCACTCTATAAGGGGAATTGCTATAGCAAAAAAAAAAAAAACATATTTGAAAAAATAAAGGCTAAAGGATGTGATGCCAGTTGCCATGGCAATAGAGTCATGCTTGCACTTAATTTTTGAGTCCATTATAACAGAGGCTGGCAGTAATATAATGTTAGACATAAGTGGAAATGTCAGGATTCAGCAAAAGAAATGTTCAAGTCCAAGTGTTAGCCTGTGTTTGCTGAAGCCTCGCTGCTGTCAGAACGTTGTTGGTGCTGGACATAGGTACTGTCTGAAAATATCAAGCCTCTGCCAGTTGTTTCTCTTTGTAGTAACAGGGTGCGAGTTGCACAAGAACATGCAAGGTGCAGCGTGTGCGTGCGTGTGCGTGTCTGCTTTGGCATTTCATTCTTGTGGCGATAAAAATCTTTTCCCCATCATTTGTCAGCAAAATGTGCGCGCTGTATGTCGACCAGAAAGAATAACAGGGTTATTGCTTCTGAGGCAGGCCATAAGACAGAAGGGGGAAAACCGCATCCATCCATTAAAGAGTCTCCCTGGTACTAGAATTAAAGCAGAAGGGTACTTGAGGACTTGTAGAGCAACTTTTGTTTGCACAGTAGCCATTTAGCCAGCGTTAGTCAGTAAATAACACTTTGATTTGCACAGTCATACAGGGAGAAGGCTGTTGCTTCCGCGTTATTACAGCAAAGCCTACATACTCCCACACTTTTCTCTCCTTTGTTCCACAAACAGTGACCCTCTTCACAACTTGTTAGCTTGACTGCCGGCATTGTTTCATATTCTGTTTCACTGCACAGTTCACCATCAGAGTGCCTCAAAATACTGACTCCTTGTACTTTTGAGTACAGAAGCAATCTTAACACCTGTAATTGCAAACCAACTGGTGGATTACCAACCTACAAAGTCGCGGGGGGG
>JAVDPK010000123.1:111862-130806 GCA_034780415.1 Cichlasoma orientale | reverse complement strand
TATATGTTTTTATAATTTTTTATTATTTTACTGTGCTTCTAATGTCTGTTTTAGTTACTACTGTTTTAGTTGTTTGGAACTGGGGGGGGGGGGCTTTTAGGGAGCCTATCCCTTCAACCAAGCAGCCAACATTTGCAAAATGCTAATGTGGTATGAGCAAAACTGGCTTCTAGAGTTCAGTACAATATATAAACAATACAATACAATACATATAGTAAAGCCAGATGTTAAAAAGAAGGGAAAAAAAATCTAATTTTTATTTAGGGAATAAAGGTGCCATCCTGGCGACACCCAGCCAAATTTGGTACAATAGCATTGTCTACGGTGGATGAGACTCACCGTAGACATTTTTTGATATTATCATGAGTCTCATATTGAGTGAGTTAGTAGTAGTTAGTGGGAAATAGGTGCAGTGATTTATTGAAACGTCCAAACATACATGGAAATTTGGTGTGACCACCTTCATTCTTCAGCGCAGCCTGAGCTCTGTTAGGCAGCTTTCTAGTAATTTATTGAAGTCGTCTTCATGAATAGTTCTGCAGGCTTCTCGAAGGACATTTAAAGCTCTTCTTTGCACTTCTTTAGCTTGGCTGCCTTTTGTTCTGTTCTCTGTCAAGATGATCGCACACTGCTTCAACGATGTTGAATATGTTGAGGTCCGGGACTCCGGGGAGGGCAATCCATGACTGACATTGTTCCACTGTGTGTTTTTCCAGGTATGCTTTTACTGCATTGGTGGTGTGTTTGGGAACACTGTCATATTGAAAAATGAAGCCGTTGTCTATCAGACTCTTTCCAGATGGTATTGCATGGCGGATCGAAATCTGACAGCACTTTTCTGCTTTCATAATTCCATCAAATTTGACAGGAGCCCCAAACCACTGTGTTTTACAGATTGCTGTAGACACTCACTGTTGCACCTCTTTCCCAACTTCCTCTGTACATATTGATGACAGTATGAACCAAAAATGTCCAATTTGGATTCATTACTCCACGAGATCTGTTGCCACTGATTTTCAGTTCAGGTCTTGTGCAATCTGCCTTTTCTCCCTGTTCCCCTTCCTTAAGAATGGCATCTTGACAGCCACCTTTCCACTGAGACCATTTCTGAAGAGGCTTCAGTGAAGAGGAGATGGATCAACTGAAGGTCCAGATGCATCTCTTAGGTCCTGTGTCAGGTCTTTGCTGGGATTCTTCCCATTTCTTAATGGCATAACAGTCAGATACTGTTCATCTGCTGTAGATAGATTTTTGTCCTCCACTTTTCCTTCCAGTTACCTCAAGTCGTTTAAGAACATGAAGCACATGATGCTGAGATATGCCAAGTTTTCAGCTAATAGCTCTTTGAGAATCATCTTGTTGGTCCAAAAATAATATTTTATGCTTGTCAAATTCCGCTATATTTGACATTTTCAACTAAAGAAATGGGAGCAAATGATGTGTTTTTGCCACAGGCTGCTAGTAACAAAGTGCCTAAAGATAGAATTTAAAATTGGTTCTTTGCTACGCTGTCTGTTATGAGTAGATGCAACACTGGTTCATCCTGTGAATTAGGTGGGGTTTTTTTTTTTGTGTTTCACTGATCCATAGGTCAGTGTTAAGTGGGTTAAACAAAGAAACAAAGACACACACACAAAAAAGCATTCTTTTGAAAATGGTCAGATACAAGGACTGAACTGAAAATGAGTGAAAAGTCAACCAATGTCCAAAGAAAAACTTTAAAAGCAAGCCTGGAGAACTATTGCCCAAGACCGCTTTAAAAAAACAAGCATGTCTAACTCCTTAGAAGAAAAATATGAAGAAATGAGGGATGGCTCAAGACTTTTGCACAAGACTTTGGCCCTATACTTGTTTATATGTTGCATTTTACCATAAAAAGAAGTTTCAGCAAAGACTTGTGAGGTTTTCACTGGAGGCGTCTTGAACAATCGCGCTCCTCTTGTGTATATCCATGCGATCAGATGCTTGTGCTCACTGTTTACTTGTAATGCACAATTTAAAAAGTCTGAACGCTTGTTTATCATCACATCATCAAATGCATGCGACCTTAAACCTGAGGAATGTGCTCTGGGTGGCAGCTGCTGTTTTCATCAATCATCGCTTTAGTTGTTTTCATTCTTTACGGCGGCACCAGCGTGTGATATGCTGCTCTCATTTTGTTATGGTCAAGTGATTCTTTGAGAATAGCATTATAATCTATTCTTCAGCTCTTATTCCCTTGTGTGAGTGTGCATGTGTGGTTATGTACTGTTATGGATCGTAGTGGCAGGTATTCTATGAACCCCAGAGGAGCTCTGCTGCAGCGTATTTCAGATGAATCACCCGGTAGGTGGCAGGGGGTTATTACAGAGAGAAAAACACAGTGATATAAAAAATCTAAAAGAGATAAAGAAGATTGATGCCTCTCCAGCGGGCACACGTGTTAAAACATGCCAATGACTCTATCACCTTTAGGTCCTCTTTCTTTCTTGCTTTTCCCGCTCTCTATTTCCCTCTCTCCGCTTCTTCCACATCCACAGTCACCCCACTGCTTCTTCACTTCTTCTCTCCTCTCTTCACCTCTGCCATCTACACTAATAAATCCCATTTAAGCTCTCGTTGCGACCCCTCAATCATCACCCGCGACCAGCTTAAAATAACACTGTGGGAACAGAGAGAATGAAGCTGGTGTGCAGGAGCCCCATGCCGATGTTATTAATTGTTGAAGAGATGAATATCCCATTACAGTCCGACTAAGGAATAGAGATGGAGCGGGGGTTATGCCGTGATTAATGCTAAGTTCATGCAATGCATGATTAATTCTGAAGCACGAGTGGGTGTTTAATCAAGGCCACATGCGATATGATCAATTATAGGGTGAAGAAAAAGAGCCGGATGATTAGACTACCTTTCAGAGTGTGAAACATACTGTATGTCACCAGAGGTTTAGTGGGTTCAGTTGTAATGTAGGATTACAATGAGGAATATAACCGTGGAGGCTGGATTACACTGTTGCTTTGAAAAGATGGGAGGGTTAGACTATATTGGGCTCATTCATGTGTGAGCTGAATGTGCTCACTACTTTTCCGACAGGGAGATCACACGGAGGGGTACAAGTCCCCTACAATAAGGGAGTGTGTCGGCTCACCTGCTTTTGTTTTAAGGCTGCCCCCTCAAAGATGCTTGGAGGCAACAGTTTAAGATCCCTGATTCGGCTCAGATTTCCTGAGCAAGCATTTGTTTAGCCGTGTAACATTTGCTGTGCTCACGAGTGGCTAATGATGTAGACTTGCAGACTTGTGAGTAACCTGTGTGCATTGTGGGTTTAGTTGCAACATAGTATGTAGAAAAATGGTACCCGCATGGCACTCCACCTGCTGTGAATCTGTTTAATGAGGCAAAAATGTACTTTTCTTTGTTCATAATTCCATCAGTTTTGACAAGATTCCCAACACCACCGGATGAAATGCACCCCCAAACCATGACAGCGCTTTCAGCCATCGTGTTTTACAGACGGCTGCAGTCACTCACTGTTGCACCTTTCTCCTGACTGCCTCCGTACATACTGATAATAAGTTTTATGCTTTTACAAGGAGCAAATATTTGAATCTGGTTCCTAGTCAGCCATTTATTCAAATAACAAATTTTACTAAAATGTAACGCTTTTTGCAGCTGAACATTCATTCGTTTCTGTCATTTCTTCCTGTTGCATGAAATAACCATTCCTTCTAAAGGTTTTTGAACCTACATATACAGTAGGAGAGTTCTGACTGAAAAGAACAGACAAAATCCACCCCAGCCAACAAGAATAACATGCATCAAGAGCAATATATGCAAAAGCGAGAAACATATTTAGAATGTTGTATAAATAAGAAAATGACAAATATAAGAACTGCTTGCACAAACAACCCATCTGGTTGCTTCCTGAGGGAGGCCAGTCTAAAGCATGAATGCTATTTTGGGAACAAAAGTGACTACAGTGGATTCAACATAAAGGAATTGTTTCACTCTGTGGGGAGTACACTTACTCACATTCGTGAATTGAGTTAGATAAGAAGTGCTGTATGTGAAGGTACACTGTGGTGCAAAATGGAGATCCAACCAGCAGCTAGCCTGTATCATTCCAAGACACATTATGCCTTTTTTGTTTAATCTGTACAAAAAGTGAAGTGTAAAAATGGCAGTATTACGGGGGAGTCTTAGCTTGGCAACAGTTAAAGCTGCAGTGTGTTCCTGGCCGAGACATTTTTATGTAATTCCTTTGTTTTGTGTGTGTGTATATCGGACTAATGACCCCTTATAAAACACTGCACTCACTGGCAGGACAGACTGCTTTGCAGATCCCAGACTCCTCGGTCGGGATTCTTTCAGCGTGTTTTTGTTTAACCGAGATATTCAGATAATGCTGTTTACCAGCTGTCTATTCTCTAAGCTACAGCACCTGCTGTCTGCGGCCGAAGCAAGCTCGTTTATCTTTCTGAATAGAAAAATACTTCTCTTTTCAAACATATTAGTATGTATACAAATGTTTCTTCCTTAAGAACCAACATCTGACTGACTGTTAATACCTCACATAGCCCAGGCAGACAGAAAGCACGTTAACCCGGCAGCAACATTTCATTTTTGTTCTTTTGCGAGAATTTCCTGAAGCTAAGTAAATTTGCTCACACTGTTTTTCAAACCAATTATTAGCTCTGTTTATAAACTGCAATGAAATACTCAGACCAGCCCATCTGCCACAACTGTGCCACATTCAAAGCCACTTAAATCACCCTTCTAGTCGCCTTGACTACATCTACATACCTAAATGCATTGACTTGCTGCCATGTGATTGGCTGATTAGATAATTGCATCAACAAGCAGGTGAACAGGTGTACCTAATAAAGTGGCTACTGAGTTTATACGTTCCATTATACATTATACAGCTTTTGTTCATTGTAACCAACCATGTGTCAAAGTGGAAGAGTTAGTATTGACTTTCCTGTCCAAAAATATGAGAAGGGTGCTGTAGAAGGCACAGGGCACAGCACACATTATCAGAACAGGTCGGAGTATTTCTTTGTAGTCTGTTTTCCACACCAACCGTCAGCTTTTCATTGCCTGGTGCATTGAAAGAGCCGCTTGTGAGAGCGTGCCCTTAATCTGGCCTCTGTAAATGGTTCTGTTGTGCTGTGCCAGCTTTCATAAGAGAGCCACAGAGACGGAGCAACATAGCCCAGAGCAGGACATCATAATTCAAGAGAATAATTGGGGCATTTAAACCAAACTTGGGACTCATCCATGCCAGACAGATACAGGTCAAAGCGGCCTGTCCACTAGGGAGGAAGGGATGGATGGATAGCGAGAGGATGGGGAGGATATGACAAGCAAAGAGATGAATGGTAGTAGGAGCAGGAGGTGGACAGACAAAGCGGAGAGAATAAAAATAAACAGCGAAGCAGGGGTGTTGGCAGAAAACAAAATAGAGGTAAAAACACAGATGACAAAAGGGAAGAAAAAGGGAAAGAGGCAAGCAAAAGAGGGAAAATGAGAAGGAGCAAGGACTAACCAGGAAGTCAATAACAATTTCTTCTCTGCTTCATGAGGTGTAACGTAATCTCTGGTGTTCTCTTTTCCACAGCTTTCAGTACATGTCGGCAACAGGGCATGTTGGATGTGAATAAGCCAGAAGTGAACTATTTAATTTGGCACAAAGGTTACAGTGTGCAATATTTTGCTCATTAGTTTAAGCTCAAATGCTTCGATTTAACCTTGAAGCTAGCTGGTAGGATAAATGTGGAAAAAAAACAAAGTTTGTAATGACATTCAAAGATATCAAGTGATATAATTTGTAAACCATGGAGGTTTTTAGCTACTTGAAGGGTTTTTAGCTCCTGCTCATGTGCAGCTCCATATTTTTATTTCCAGACTTTATTAAATTACCTTTTCATGATTCATATTTCAAAAATAATCCTGATTTATTTTGCACTGGCTCTTGGTGCAGCTTCCCCTCAGTGCCATTTTAGCTCCTCCTCCTTTTAAGGCCAGCCTTGTTCTGATTGGCTAACAACCCTAAACAGATGGTTTGACTAGGAAGTGGGTGGTGCTTCAGTGCTCACATTATTAAGGATATCTCCTCTCTGTGACATTATACATCTCCAAGAGTAGAAAAACTGTCCGAAAATTAAGCATCTAGAGCAGCCTGATGTCTGGCCTTTGGCCCACAGGGATTACTCAGTCATAAGCTGATATTTGTTTAATATGAACAGCCACCAATTTAACAATAACCGCAAATAATGCAAAGCGTAGCAGGTTCACTCAAGAAAGTACCAACTGCTTTTTATCACCTCACAAGGACAAATACCACGAACTCCTTTCTGATTCACTGCTGCCTCACTGTTTAAAATTCCCTATTTCCCTGAAGTCCCATTGATTGTGTTTATTGGTCCGGTGCTTTCTCAGTAATTCTTATCGGTTTCTTTTAATTACTGTGCGAGGCAAAAAGCAGCATTAACATTTCAGGTAAACGTGAAGGCATCCATTGCTTATCGGGTAACGGTGGTACTTTGAGGAAGGGTGTTTTTATTTTTTTCCATTCTAGAAGGTAAAAAAAAAAATCGGAATTGAAGAAAAGCTGATTTTTGTTTGTATGTGCTGTCAGTTATAGTTCTTAGAAAGAAAATCAGAATCGACAAATATCGGTATCCGTTTCTGTACATTCAAAGCAATTCATTATTAATGCTGCAGCAAGGCAGCCATGCAAGATGTCTGGTTTTGACGTAAAATAAAGCTTCACACTGGAATGTTATTGTGGATTACAGTTAGCTGAATAATGCACGTGAGCCTGAGAGTGCGTAGTTCAGCATAGGTTTTATTTGTTGTCAATGTGCCGCTTCACATGTCCACCAGATGCATCTGTTGTTTCTAACCTGGCTCATTCTTGTATCAATAATGTAGCTAATTGAGTTACTATGCGTGTGTATAATCCAGGAAAGCTGTCCAAAATGGTCAGTTTTTTTTTCTGGCTCAGCTGTGTTTATAGCACTAATGGGAAAATAGGTGGGTATGACCTTGTTTCATTTATCCACCTGGCTACCCTGCAGTGACAAAAGCACATGATGATATTCTACTATTCTATTAAGAGAATCAGTTACTCCAGCTCCACCACCAATATCCTGCCATCATTGTGTATCTCCTCTATTATTCGGGCAGTGAGACAGCAGAGCCTGTAACAGGCGATGAGAATTTGCAAAAGACAAAGAACAACTTCACACATGGGGATTCTTACACGGGTTTGAGAGACGGCTGCCGTATGGACTGTGCCACGGCAGTCCCAGACCACAAACCATGGCCATCTGGCAAGTAAGGCAGGCTAAGGCAAACAGTCAAAGTTTCCAATCGGATTTCAATCTCAGTACAGAAGCTCCGCCCCTTCCTTTCTATCACACAAACTCATAGAACCACACAGCACCCACCATGAACCTGTGTTCTTGGGATTTGTGTATGCTATGCTAGCCTTGGGTCTGCTCAAGTAGATCCAATACTTTTTCTTATATTTCCAGTCTCTAAACTCTACAATGACTTCTTTCACAAGCGCTCACTTGAAACACAAAACCAAGTTGTGTGATTGTATTCCCAGCATGCTCAGTCCCACAAGTTTCCTTCTTGTGTAGCTCTAAGTTTGAGCCATTTTTCAGACAGACTTTTTCTCTCTTTAAGATTTTAAACTTCTGCTCCACCTACTGAGTTTATCTACACTCGGCTGCCAAAGCATTTCTCTCACTCAGTCATAATTTGTCAAAGCAGTTTGAATTTCAAAGGTGCACAAAGAGAATAACATTGTAAGAAACTGTATTATAATCAAGATTGTGTCAAAAACGATTAAGCTGTGTTGAACCCGGCTTTACCCAGTTATCCTTTGCCTTCATTATGTCACCTATCATTGTGCGGGTTCTTCTCAAAAAGCAGGTAATTTGGTTCAAAGGGAAACACAAAAGGGCTCATAAGAAAGAAAGTAATTTCTAAGAGCTCTATCTCCACTTTGAGTGTCAGTCAGTGGCTTAAATTAGTCTTACCCAACTATTAATTTTAAAAAAAATGTATAGCAATGTAATATACCGTTCCTAGAAAATTTAGGCCTACTTATCTGGGCATTTGAATTGTTTTCAGCTGCTACTGCTGTCATTAAGAAGTGGCAAGGCAGAGAGTGAGGAAATCAAACTCCTATAATTAAAAAAAGCAATCTCCACTGCAAAGCTTCTGCTCACTGCAATCACCACTCTTTGTCACAGAATAAATGATCATCAGTTCAATAACTGCATAGAACAGTCTCCTGTTTAGCACTGACATACCATCACCTGTGATACAAAGAAGAAGAAGAGGGTAAGTAAACAAAAGGGTGGGAAGATAAGTAAAGCGTGATGAGACTGGGTCATGTATATGATCGTATACCCCATGTGCTGCAGATCTAAATAGTAACTTGAGCATATTTGTAATGACAAGGCTACCATGCTGGTGTTTACCAGGTATATAATATGTTTGCAAGCTAATTTCCAGTAAATACACATAAAATGCAAAAAATTATCTTAAGGTCTGTCAAGAGCATGCCAAAGCAACAGGTGGTTGATATAACTCTAACCTTGAAGAAATGTGGGCCAATTAAAAGCCAACAAACAATAACATGGCGCACAGTCTGACGTTAATAAAGAGGTAAAAGGCTTTTCAGTGATCCAACATGGTGTTTGGGTGTGGACAACAGGCAAAAACACAGAAAAAGCCATGTTTACCAAACTTACTCGGTACATGTGGATATTATTGACTTCACTGCAATTTCCACACTTTGTAAAGCAAACCAGTGGTCTGGATTGGCAGGCCAGTTCTGCCCCACATGTCTGAAACCCCTGATCGACACCAAAAACATTCAAAGCCAGTAGGATAAGTTATCTGGGAACCATGAAAGTCTATATCTGAAAGGGACCGCCCTCTGGGCACCTGCATCAGTGATGATGGTGGATCACGTCTGTACAATTCAGCATTTCTTGGCAAACTAACCAAAGGATGGTCTGGCCTCCATAGCCACACTGCTAGCATGGATACAAATGTGCTTATACACTAAACAATCATATTGAAATAGTCCTGAAGCGCACCCCAAACCCCAAAGCACAGCCACAGGTGTGAAATTCACTGCATTTGTGAAAGGGTAGATGTGACACAGTTACCACTTTTCCACCTCCTTTTTCATATGTGGTTATGCTCTACTGCTTGTCGTGAACCGTGTTTGACCCTTTAACTTAAGTTGACTCTGCCCTCAAAACAGAAATTTTTGAGAAAGTTGGATTAAGAGAATGCATCAGGGTTAAAAACACTGTCTCAAAATGTCTACCCTAAGGCCATATGGTCTAATAATTGAAGCATCAGTGTGAAGTAAAAAGGTCAAGACCCTTTTTCTTCGTCACATATCGCCTCAAGAGGAGTCACAAAGCCATCTGTGTGTGTGTGATTTCTTCATCTAAGCCCTTATCATCTTTAGTGACCTTTTTTCTGTTTCTGCAGTGAGTGATTGTCAGGGCAGTTGCGGGTTATTTCCTGGATTTACCAATGCAGATTACCTTAAAATGTAATTATACTGATGTACATGGAAGGGCTGGGGTTAATGGTTTATGCAGGCCTGTACAAATGTGTGTGTGTGCGCGTGTGTGTGTGTATATCTGTGTGTGTGGTGCTTTGTCTATTAGATGGCCATGGACAATGAGTGACTGTCTCTGTTCAACTGACAATCAACACCACTTTCCCTGAGGCCTGGCCTTTGGCTTTAGCTTATCAGTAACCATTATCAGCAATTACACAATATAGGTTCAGCTGTCACCCGTAGCAGGGCCCAGTAGGATATTCTGCTACCTTTACGTTGAGCAACTACTCCACTACTACTCTATGGCAACATAGTTGCAACGATTTGCTTGCTAATGTCACAGATTTTGAAGAGCCAATGCAACAGGAAATAGCAACACTGATATTTCAGGTAACCTATTATTTTCTATAAGGTAGGAAGAGACGTTTTAGAAAGCAGACAGCCACTACCCTATCCTTGTTCCAATGCTAAATGTGCCAAAGGCAAGCTAGCCATATACTAGTGAAACTAGCAGGCTAGTGCATTAAAGCAAGGCTGCTTTTCTGCAGCGACTACGCCACTATTTGTGGCCACTATTTGTGGATTTCTGTATATGTAGATGGCAACAGATTTGCGACAGATGGTGCCAGATTTGTGATTTTTGTAGATACATCACAGTTAATTGTATTGTCACAAACATAATGCATGTAATTGTCAACTTGACCCCATTCAATCGCAAACTGCTAGCAGACTGACGCAGTTTTATTATCATTATCATTTTCACTGTCATTTTATAGCAATCTTGATGCGCCAAAGTCACTTTGAAGATAGTACTTGACCTGGCTGCTGTCTTCAAAGCATCCATTTCAAAGGCAACAAGATTGCAACTTCGTTGCACACGGTCGCAGTAATTTGGGTCCCGCTGCAGTCTCCAACTGTTATTTTCCCTACTGTGACTGTATTATTAAAATTACTACTGTGAACATCTGATAACACTCATGCTGGCATTCAAAGCGCCAATGTGCCTAACTATAGCCACACAGACCTGCTAGCATGGTTACAGATGTCTGAAGGTTAAAACTGATTTCTAAGGATTGCTGCATTGTGCGATTATGTAACATTATACAAAGTAGTAATTATGCCAAACAGATACGGAGATATGAAGTTATGGGAAAACTCTGTTCTCACCTCAGTTTGAACATGTTGAGACACAAAGATTAAGAGACAGATTTATTCGGTCTCTGTCTGAGTGTAGATGCTCAGCAAAGACAATTAAAGCTTCAGTGTCAATATTTTGTGTACTCCCCCAAGTGCAGACATCTGCAAAAAACAGGGGGGGCAGGCAGGGGGGGCACCACTAAAACTGCTTAATTGCGTTTTCACTGCTTTAATAGCCCTCTGAAGAAAAATAAATGTATCTCTGCACATGGATTATCAAGTGGCTCTGAAGCACTGTTCCACGTTGCTTAGCTTGTAGATTAAAATCAAAAGCGTTGACTAAAAGGAAGCCGTTTAGGTCAATATCTCAGAGGGTATGCCTTTAAGTGGAAGAGAGTGGAGAAACATCAAAAAAATCACTCTGAATAGGTGACTCATCAAATTTGCCTGAAGCTATTCAGCTAAATGAACCAAAAGGGAAATTCACAGGCAAGGCAAGTGCTTTTTTTTCCCCCACTGCTAAAACCAACCAGCAGATGAGGGGGGCACTTTATGGTTAGTGTACAGCAATTTATGTCAGTCAATGAATGGGAAATGATTGCAAAAGTCTCTGCTGGTGGCAAGACGCCTAGGAAAAAAAGAATAAAATATCCATCCATCCATCCATCCATCCATCCATCCATCCATCCATCCATCCATCTCCTTCCACTTATCTAGTGAAAATCAAATTTTATATATAGAAATTTAAATGGCATAAGGACAGTTTAACACACTAAATCATTAAATCAGGTAATATAATCTCAAATTCCACTAGTTTAAATTCCCAATTGTCCTAGTGCTTAAAAAATAGAATAAGTCAACTGTCAGTTACTTAGGGAAATGACATCTGTAAGAGTATTTGCAGAACAACATATAGAATTGCTTTCAAATGTACAACGCTAGCACTTCTGAGGCAGTATAAACAGACAAAATCCACATTTGAAGGGAGACGTGACGTGGAGATGCAGTTCAGATCTTCAGAGCTTCAGCAACATTCAGCAGTGCATATCTAAGCTTATAGGCCAGCCTCCCAAAGGGTGCTAGTTTTAGGGGTGAGGGGTGTAAAATGAATGTATGATGCTGAAAGTGTGACATCTGACAAAATCTCAATGGATAATAATTAAAAATAATGGCTGTGCTGTGATAATAGCTATATTTACTTATAAAATGATGCGTACCCCCCTGAACAAACATTTCCTGATTTGTTCTTTTTTACTTGTTAAGAACAGTATGATTTTTGCAACCTTTTGATGGCAAGTGTATAGGCCTCATGTGGGCTTGCATGCAGCGCAGGACTCTAAATGGGATTTTATATCACAGTTTATTTTTGTGGTGCAAATTCGAGAGGTAATTTTCTTTTTCTAAAAAGTATGGGAAAATCCCAGTAGTTTTATAGATATTTTCAATTGTAATTCAAAGACAGATGAAATGGTAACTTACTATATAAAAGCACAGCACTAAAAGCTTTAGTGCTAGAGACTGTAAACAGTAGGAGCTATGAGTTTTATATTAATAAATGTCACTCATTTGACATTTACTTAAAATGATTTGTTTTATGAAACAGTAAAATAAGCCCGAGTTAACTTTGTTTGTAACTGATTTCCTCTAATTCTGTACAGAACTCAGTTTTTCACACCTTGCTGGACCTGTTAAGTTGCTACACCCTAAAAAGTGGGTGTTGCTCATAGCCACCATAGCCTAGCAAACACACACACATGCATACATCACCCTGAGTCATGCACAGTGTCCTGAAGATGAATAACAAGGCTATTACACACTTTACAAAAAGACCTGTCTCGTGCTCGGAAAGGAACAAATCGTTTCAATTTTACATAACAATATGATAGAATGAACTACATGTAAATAACTGCACATGCAAATGGTTTCCCTTGTTGCGCCCTCAGCTGTCTTGCCTGCTTTGTATTCCCTTTTAGCTTTGCAATAATAATGATTCCGACTTGCAAAACAACAACAGAGTACACGTGTTTGTTCCCAGTATACAGATAATGCACTCAAGTATGGCGCACCAGCTGTTGCCTGCAGTACAGTATGCTAATTGCCATAGTTCTGAAAGAATAGATATGCATAAGAGCATACAGTATTGCTGAAGCCTGGAAGATGCACTGTGAAGTGTGCATAAAAAGTACATTTAGGAATTGTTTAAAGTCATGCTGAAGTTAAAAATTGTGTTTTTGGTACATCAGTTTAGCTATATATCTGATCTTGTGCAACTCAGCATGTTACTGTGACATATTTTGCATTTTCTTTTAACAGCCCAGGCATTTAAGCTTGACAAACAGTGTATTGATAATATTTGTAAGCAGGTAATGCATTCTGATCCTAGCAGTATAACAGAAAAAGAGCCACCAAGTGTGTTGAGATAGCAAACTGTGAAAAATACACCCATCTTTATCAGCTAGTTAAGCCCAGGCTACTCTACCAGCCAAAAGGCTTAAAAAATGTACCAACAACTGCCAAAGTATAAGCTTTGTGATGAGTTTAGATAAGAAAAAAATAACCCTGGAATCTTCAACAAAACAATCCAAAAGCAAATATAACAAATGAGGACGTTAATCTGTTCCAGGCTATACCCCCTTTGTATGGGGCCCCTGAAGCACAGCTACTGTGGAACTGCTTACCAATATTGCCTGACACAAAATGAATGACCTTAAATGGAAATTGCAGTCCCTGCTTATATAGACAGTAGCTCCTCCCACTCCAGGAAATACAAAATATGTGGTACATTAAAGATCTAGTCATATTAAGAGAATGAAACTGATCTCAAAATACAACCGCAATTCAAAAAAAAAGTTGGGTCACTGTGTAAAATGTAAATAAAAACAGAGTGCAGTGATTTGCAAATCTCATAAAACTATAACACAGAAAACAATGTTTAAACTGAGACATTCTGCTGTCTGAATTTGATGGCAGTAATGCATTTTGAAAAAGTTGGGACGGCGACAAAAAAAAGCTGGAAAGGTTCAAAGAAACAGCTTGAGGAACATTTTGCAACTAATTAAATTCATTGGCAACAGGTCAGTAACATGGCTGGGTATAAAAAAAAGATGTTAGAAAGGCAGAGTGTCTCAGAAGTAACGATGGGCAGAGGTTCACCAATCTGACAAAAGCTGCCTACAAATTGTGGAACAAGTTCAGAATAATGTTCCTCAGTGCAAAATTGTGAAGATTTTGAATACATTAGCATATATATTAGTACATAATATCTTCAAAAGATTCAGAGAATCTGGAAAAATCTCAAAAGACAAGGTCAAAATCAATATTGGATGCCCATGATCTTCGGGTCCTCAGGCAGCACTGTCATGGAAATAACTGCATGGGCTCGGGAGCAGAAATCATTCCAAAAAATGACTTTCTGTGAACACAGTTCACTCGCAAATGCAGGTTAAAGCTCTATCTTGCAAAAAAGAAGCCACGTGTGAGCATGATCCAGAAACCCTGCCGTCTTCTCCGGGCCAGAGCTCATTTAAAATGGACTGAGGCAAAGGGGGAAACTGTTCTGTGGTCAGATGAATTGAAACTTGAAATTAGTTTTGGAAACCATGGACGCCGCATGCTCCAGACTAAAGAGGAAAGGATCCATCCGGCTTGTCATCAGCGTTTAGTTCAAAGGCCTGTGTCTCTGATGGTACGGGGGTGCATTAGCGCCTATGGACTTGGCAGCTGCACATCTAGAAATGCACCATCAATGCTGAAAGGCATGCACAGGTTGTAGAGCAACATATGCTCCCATCCAGACGTTTTTTTCAGGGACAGCCTTGCATATTTCAGCAAGACAAGTCTAAACTGGATTTTGCATCTATTACAACAGCATGGCTTTGTAGGAGAAGAGTCTAGGTTATAAGGAATGTGTGTTATGTGTTTAGAAGTTACAGGTCCTCTCCTGGTGTTTATCTTGGAGGGGGGGGGCTGAGTCACTGACTAAGCAGGAAAGATTCATTGCAGCTCAAGAGAAGTGAGTGATTTCATGCCAGATTGGCATGATGTGTCACAATCATATCAGAGTTCCTACTGCACCACACACCATATGTGAGAGTGTAATGAACACAATATGCTGCAGTGTTTCCCATTTATACAAACTAATAATCCCAAACACAATTTTGTTATATCTCAAATTATGTTACAAACCCCTTCGGGTCCCAAACTTGAGAATCAGTGGTTTAGTTAACAGACAGCAGTTGCAAGTTGATTCTAAATTATTAAAATGTGATAAGGAATATTATGCCACGTGTTTCTGTAAAACGAAAATGTCAGCACATGTACTTTTTAAAATAAAAACATATAAAATACTGCATAAAATATCAATATTGGTATTAATTTATGCAGCAGGGTTCAGGCTACAATTATTTTCCATGTAACCTTGGTTACATTTGGTACAGTGATATAGCTTCCTATGAGAAAAAAAAATCTTCCTTTTAATATAATGCCAGTGATTTCAGTCATGTCTTCTTAGACTCTAGAAACAATCTCAATCTGTTCCTTTAGAGTTTCATGTCATGAAACTTTTGCTCAAATCCACGCACTCTTCCAGAAGAAGAAAAGAGAAGACAAAAAAAAAAAAGATCTCATCTAGTAAAGCACCTAACCTTTACTGCAGCATTTATTTACCCCCAGCTCCCATAACAATCTCCTTGTTTGCACAATTTTCTCACCCAACACACTTCACCTGGCCCTCTCTGTCAGTGGACGTTGAGCTTGTGGGCAGATAGCACACAGGGACACACACATACACACACGCACAATAAAATGCAGGACTATTGATTTGTTGAGCGCGGTGGTCGGGCAGCCCTGACTCGCCTCGCCCCTTGGGTGAGACACACAATCGGTAGCGGATGTGCTGCTCCTAAACTGTCCCTGGGCACCATTTCAAATCCCCGTAGATTCATGATATTGATTTGAAACTGTTTCTCCCGCAGCCAGCGTCTTCTCCACCTCCATCATGTCCCCTTTTGCTCCTTTTTTATCCGACCTTTGTTGTTTTGTTCCTTGTTCCCAGAGGAAATTCAGGGGTAAATAATAGACAGGCATCGGGTTGTCTTTTTTCTTTTTTTTTTTCCACCCTTTTTGTAAAAAAGAGGGAGGAAGAACATAGGCTGGAAAATCGTGACAAGAGTCAAATCCAGTTATTGTTGTTGAGGAGGCAGGGGAAAGTGCTGTCATGCAACAAGATAGAGGGTGACAGAAAAACACATTGAGCTGGTATGATTGCATGCAGAGCACCTTACAGAAATACCCACTTGCATGTGCCGCAATATCTCCCGTCCTAGTGATGTGTCATTGTGGATTCAATCACACTTGTACTGAAGATGAATACTTTTTAAAAGTGAGCAAAACCCAGTAGTCTGAACCCAGTGGTAGAGAAATAGCTTTCTGTGTATTAAGTTGCTGTTTGCATTGTCTTGACAGGCTACAATTGGAGTTTCTTCATTTGTGCTTAGTGAGAGCTCACTCGACCCCCCCCCCCATTCACTACCCATCTCTCTCAGCTAGTTCTCATTGTCAGACTCTGTAATTGAGGTAATGCTGTTAATGATGTGCGAGTGGTCTCTTTTCTCTCTTACACACGCTCACACACACACAAGCATT
Source organism: Cichlasoma orientale (assembly GCA_034780415.1). NCBI lineage: Eukaryota > Metazoa > Chordata > Actinopteri > Cichliformes > Cichlidae > Cichlasoma > Cichlasoma orientale. Next base: position 114,440 of record JAVDPK010000123.1, on the reverse strand, counting down.
GATGTCAGCAGATAGGGCTATTTCATTAGAGCTGGCACGGCAAAGACGAGGCAGCGGTGGCTTACGGGCACAGACGACCTCGCCGTGGGGGAGCAGGAGCTTTAAACACTAATTAGGATGACTTTGGGAGACAAAGCAGGTATGGAGGGGGTAGATGAGGGGTGGAGTGGCTGGAGATTTGAAAAAAAAATAAAGGAGGGAGGGATAGGAGAGGTGATGCGTTTGAGTCAAAGTGACAGAAGGAACAGGAGACAGAGACAGACAGAAAAAGTCAAATACAAATGGAGACAGACAGGCGCAGCAGCGGCAGAGGAAGTCTAAAAGGGGAAAACAAATCGTGGATAATTTAGACGGACAGAAATTTAGAGAAAAAAATTGCTATCTTTGCTGCAATCAGACAGATCTAGCCGTTGAGAGGAAGCATATGATACTTGTGAAAAATACCCGAGGACCTGAATATGTGTGTTATTCACACATCTCAGGTGCTTGATGGAAAATATCTTTAGTCTTTCATTATGCCTGACTGTTTTTGACATTATCAAAGAATCCTTATTGTGCCAGTCTGAAGTCAGTGATACAAAGCTGGCAATTACAAGAAGTATCTTCTTGATGCTCTTTCATAAAAATCTCTGATTTTACAAAATTAATGGCTTGAGCTAGTGAGAATAGTCCACAGCAGTTTCCTTTCCAAGAGTAAGATAAGACTGTGTCATCGTGTCTGTGCAACAAGGTTAGTGTCATTAACTAGATAACAAAAACTACATGCGACAGAAACGTGAACTGGTTTAAGAACAGAAATGAGTCTTTACAAAATAACTGTACAATATATAAACAGTACAATGCAAAACGTTACTGTGCATTTCTTTATGCCGTCCTTCACACGTTTGAACCACTTTCTCCACCTGTCCTTATTGAGTCTAAACCACGGGTGTCAAACTCAGTTTCGTTTATGGGCCACATGTAGCCCAATTTGTTTTCAAGTCAGCCAGACAAATCGACCAGTTGTACAATTGTCAAGGTTTCACCTGAAGGGCTCAAGCGCAGTCAAAATTTTAAATGTTCTAATGAACAGCACTCAGATGAATCACAACAACGAACGAGCATAGATAAGTACTTCAGCTGGGATTCTGATGAGGTAAGTGTCCTTAGGTGAGTCTCAAGTTAAAAGCTCAGCTTTCAGAGGCAGGTACTCAGGTTTAATATGCTACACTGGTAGGTTTTCCTCACGTAAGTAACCAAACAGGAATTAGCAGCTCATCTCTCTTTCTTCAGAACTTGGGTTCCAGTACTTAGAGCTTTGGAGGAGGTAAGTTTCTGTAGCAGACGGGGTTCGAGTGTGTCAGATAGGTGAGTAAGAGGGAGGCTTTACAGCAACACTACCATGAGGAAGGAGAACGGAAGCAGGCAAGCACCAGGTTGACTAAACTAAAACCAGCAGGTCAGTTTTAACAGAGTAGCAAGAGGCCTGAGCTATACTACCACAGGAGTAGAACAATAATCTGGCAACGAGTGGTGGAGATTATAGATGGAGAATAGGTGCCCCTGCTGGAGTCTCCCTGAGACCATGCCCACCACTGAAAAAGACTGGTTAGTCTCACCCATGCCCACATTCACAGTGACAAGAGGGAGAAGAGGAAGAGAGAAAGCAGGTCCACACCTGGAGGACAAGGGCAGCCATGGCAACAACCTCACTTTCTTTTCATGTGAAGAAGGTCAAGTATGTTCTAAAACATTTGATAAACCATCCATTCACAGGACAGATATTCACATGTGCCGTGTCTGGAACTAAACAATTATATAAGAGTTATAAAAGAGTTCTCTCCTTATGATTCAAACTACTTGTTGAGATCTGGAAATGCACTTTACAAAGCAATCCAGTGGGTCAGACTGGACCCTTTCATGGGCCTGCCTCTTTTTCTGCTGCAGTTGTCTCTCTCCATTTGTGTGTTTGATACGCCTGGTCTAAACCTTAATAGCAGCAACCTGTGAAGTAAAAAAAAAAAAGGGATCATTAATAGAATACAAACAAGAGTGTTTTGTCTCAAATCCCCTAAGTATGTATTAGCACTGTACTGCACAGCAGGTAAAATGTTTGCTTGACAGCTGCGCTTTGAATGGTGGTCACAGGGGGTTCAAAGACATGCATGAAATCCATATATGTAGATATATAAGCATGCAGTGTGTATGTTTTTATAAATAAACTGCGGAAAACTGTTTGCAATCGTCTCCTGCTTGACATAAGCCAACATGTTCAGTATAAGCAGTGAATCAAAAGAGAGAGCTTAGGTGCTGCTGCTACTGTTGCTATGGTGCACGTACATGTGGATACCGACAAACTGGCAGTCAGCTATCTGTCAGCTTGAACAGTGTGCTAAACACAGCTAAACTGTTCTATGGCACAGCTCTGTGCCCTCCTGTTTGGGGGTTCACTGGTGTAAGCCCTGAGCCAAAATGGTGCTGCAAAACACACAAATGTACACACAGACAGTACAGTCAGGCATAGACACGCACACACACACACACACACACACACACACACACACACACACACACACACACACACACACACACACACACA